>BRXY01000430.1:62438-127034 GCA_030267945.1 Triparma strigata | reverse complement strand
CTAACCCTAACCCTAACCCTAACCCTAACCCTAACCCTAACCCTAACCCTAACCCTAACCCATAACCCATAACCCATAACCCTAACAGTTTCTCTGTACTCTTCTCCGTCGCCTCGTCCGGTTCAGCCATACATAGTAAAAGGAACACCATTTAAATAACCCTAACCCTAACCCAAAAGCGTGGCTTGCACAAATCCGGTGATCGATCTCCATCACTCGAAAATTCAACCAGTTCCGCAAGTACCCTAACAGGAACCGACAAAGGCAGGTAATTTCTACCATTTTAGAATTTCTAGCCGGTTTTGTGCGCGACAGCATTTCCCTCCAAGAGATGTGTATACAGATAGATTTTGCTAGACCCCTAGATCTCACGGCGGACGTACAGGGATAAAATGATCTGTCAAAATATCCTCAGCAGCAGGCCAAAATGGTCACATGGCAAAAGTAGGAGCAAAAGCTCTGCTGGAAATCTCCTTCAAAACAGGCCAAGAAAGCAAATTTCCAAGCACGAAAAAATAACTAGACACAGATACCCCCACACACTCTAAATCCTCCAATACCCCCCTCAACCATCCGAAAAACTTCTCACCATCGTTTGAACAATCAAATTTCCCATCAACAACATTAACTGTTGTTCCCTGCTCTTTATCCACAGTCCTCTCCAACTTGCCCTCCCCAGCCTTCCACCAAACAAAAAACCTCCCTCGAAAATAATTCCGAATGTCGGACGTAGAGTTTGATGGCGAGGATTACGAGGAAGCGTTGATCTATCACCGCTTCATCGAGACTATGAACTTCAAAGATCTCGAGGAGGAGGTGAGGAAGCTTATCTCTCACAGAGTCATGTTGTGCTCACGAAATAAGCGCTAACCCCCCCCCCCACCACACACACACACACACACACACACACACACACACACCGCAACCCCACACACAAACCCTCACCACACACCAACGCAGCTCCTTGAGCCCAAGGCAAGGCACGCCATGATGGAGGAGGATGAAGAGGGTTGCTTGCCTCTCCACTACGCAGCCTACTACGGCTGCCCATGGCAGCTCGTGGAGGAGATGATCCTTCTGAACCGCGACGCGCTCGCCAAGGAGACGAAGTCTGGTTACACGCCGCAGGACTACGTGGAGCTCGACCCCGAGGTTGACGGCACCAATGGTTTGACATATGAGGAGAACGAGGCCAACCAGGAGAAGGTGAGAAGCCTCGAAAGTACCACCAACGTTACGTTATTCTGACTCTCTCGACCGCTCCTCTGTGTCCCTGTCGCAGCTCATGGAGCTCCTCGCGCAGACCCCTGAGGACGTCGAGTACGAGATCGACAGCGCGATGCTTTCCGGCCAGAACGAGGTCGATGAAGACGCATACCAGTTCTTCCATGAGCACCTCGAGAACGAGTGGAAGAAGTGCGACGTGGACGGCGACGGAAGGTAAGCAACTGCGTACACTTCAAGCCTTATATCAGGCTTTGCAACGTGATACTAACTCGTTACTTCGCTTCTTTCACTCCTCAGCATAACTGTCCCGGAGTTCAGGCTCTACCTTGAGAAGTTCTTCAAGAGCAGGGAGATGACCTCTAGCTACAAACACTTGACGAATGCTGATGCCCAGAAGATGATGAACGAAGTTGATACTGATGGTTCCGGCTACATTGACAAGGAAGAGGTGAGATTTCAAACTCAGAAAACCCACCTCCCCCCCCCTACCCCTAACCCACCAACCCCTAACCCAAACCACCCACCTACCTACCCACAGTTCTTTAGGATGCTCAACATGAGCACCCGACTTCATGACGGCCTCGTGAGGAGACACTGGGCTGTTGTTCGAAAGCGCATCCTGAACCACCCTGAGGAGGCGTCCATGGTTGACATGATCGGGCAGTCCCCTCTCCACTATGCGGTGACGGTCAAGGCTCCAGAGGAGATCATGCTCAGGCTCGTCCTGGCGGACCCCAAGTCACTCGTGAAGAAGATGGGGGCGAAGAAGGGCGAGACCGCCCTGACGCCCTTCGGCCTTGCAGAGAAGATGCTGTACGAAGAGAACACGCTCGACGAGGTGGAGCACAACTACGTCGTTGAGCTTCTGCAGCTTGACGAGGAGCAAGTGGAGGAGCACAGGGAGAATCTCGAGACAAGGGTGAACTTCTTGCAGAAGGAGGAAGAAGAGGCCAAGCTGAACAAAAGACGTAGAGACCAGTTCAACGAGTGCGACAATGATGGCGACGACCTCATAACGTACGACGAGTTCTCCAAATGGATGATGAAGACTGCACAGCGCCGGCACCTCTATGTGCCCACCTTGGAGGACATTGAGGCCTTGATAGAGGAGGCTGGCGTGGTTGGCGACAACGTGATCAGCTTCGACGAATTTTGCACCATGATGGTGTGCGAGCCGAAGAAGATGCACGAAGCCTGCGCCAAGGGCCGGTGGTCCGCCGTCCGCCAGAGGCTGGAGACCCACCCGAAAGAGGCTCATTTCGTCGACACCTACGGGCAGATCCCTCTCCACTACGCAGCGTACAACAAGGTCCCTGAGGAAATTCTTATCCGTCTCATTTGCGAGTTTCCCGAAAGTGTAATCACCAAGCGGTACCTCGACGAGCGAACTCCGCTCGACTTTGCGTCGCACCAAGGGGCCGTAGATGTGATCATAGAGGTGAGAAGCTCTTAACTCAAGTCCAAGCAGACGAACCCTAACATTATATTATATTCTAACTCCTCTTCCTTCTGCAGCTCTTGAGCCTTACCCCTGAGGAGGTAGGTGAACAGAAATCGGACCTCTTGGAATACGCTGATTTGGTGCTCAAGAATCAGGAAGCGGGCATTCGCGAGAAGCTGACCCTCTCCCTCAAAAAGAAGGACGTGGAATTCATCAGCGTGGTCCTGGACGAGATGAAGGAGGCCGGCCTAGAGAACCACCCGGCTGCGAAAAAGGCCAAGAACGTCATCAACAAAATCAACGACGAGGAGAAGCACGTCAAACAGGAGCTCGCGGAGAAAAACGTCACGGCCGACGAAAAAGCGGCCCTCGAGGCGGAAAAGAAGGCCAAGCTCGCGAGCGAGAAGGCGCGCCTTCTTTCGAACAAACTCATGTCAAAGGCCATGTCGGCTAGCGACATTGGCGCCAATGACGACGACGACGACGACGACAAAAATAAGAACAATGACAACGACAAAGACAACAGTAATACTGCTGGACAAAAGCTCATCTCGGCGCAGCGACGACAAACGCTTCACAGCGACGCCCTCGCCGCCAAAAAGGAGGCGGACAGGCTAAGAAGGGAGGCTCAGAAGCTCGAGGAATCGACCAGGGCCACCAGGAAGAAGCTCAAAGATGCCGAGGAGAGAAGAAAGGCCGCGGAGCGCCAGGCGGCAAAGCTCGTGCAAGAGAAGGAAGAGATGCGGCTGCAATTCGAGCGAAAAAGCTTGGAGACCAAGACCGCCCACCTCTCTGCACAGGAGGAGGTGGAGCACCTCAAGGAGCAGCTTAAGAGCTCGCAGGACGACAAGCGCAAAGAAAAGGAGCGACTGGAGCTTATGGACCGGCATGCCAACGCCGAGGCCGCCGCTAGAGAGGCGGAGGTCAAGAGCGGGCAGGCGAAGAAGAACGCCGAGCTCATCCTTCAGAAGGTGAACCTGGGGGGGACGGCCGCCGAAATCGAACAGCTGGAAAGCGAGGCCCTCGCGGCGAATAGAAGAGCGGAAGAGGCCGAGCGCCTCGCCGCCTCCCTCGTCGCCCAGAGCAACGTTATCAAGCAGCAGGTCGAGAGTCTCAATCGGGAACGCCAAGAGTTCCTCACAAGGCGTGCTTCCATGGAGGCAGAGCTCTCCAGGAAGGAGAGAATTTACGCTGACGAGACCAAGGCCCTAAAGAGGAAGCACGGTGAGCTCGAATACGCTCATACTTTCCACATTCAATACCAATTTCCTCACACCCACCAACAACCGCAGCCATGGAGCTCCAGCAACGCAGGGCGTCCGCCACAGTAAAGATCGAATCGCTCCAGAAGCAATTTGCCGAGCTGACCAACGTCAAGTTTGATGCTCAGGAGGAAATCAACTCCAAAGACGCCCTTGACGTGACCTGGGACGATCACAAGTACACCGACGTGGCTCCGGACGGAATCGCCGAACAGAGCTCTGAATACGGTCACGGCATGTCCGCAAGCCAAGCGATCAGAGGCTACAGGTCTAGCAAGACGGGCTTCAGCGGGGCGGGAGAGTACACGCACACCGCGGCGACGGGCATGCCCTGGTGGGAAGTAAGGCTAAGGGACCCCTGCGACGTCAAGAGGGTGGCGGTCTATGGCAGGCCAGAGTACGGCCACAGGATGACGGCCCTAACCGTCCAGTTCTTTGACGAGAACGAAAAGATCATTTTCTCCGTGGACTGGGAGAACCCCCGTCAGACCGAAGCATTCTCCGTCGAGGTGGACGACTCCACCCTGGTGAGGAACGTTGCAGTCGTGAGGATACAGAAGAGGGGTGAGGGAAAGAAGGTGGACGATCGAATCTTGAACCTAAATTGCGTCCAGGTGTTCGCCCAGGTGTCCCTTTCGGTCGCCCTCGCGAAGAAGGAGGAGGAGCTCGCCGTTCGCCTGAGCTCAGAAGTCGCGAAGAAGGACATTGAGTTCGAGAAAAAGCTCAAGAGGGAGAACGAGATAGCAAACAAAAGGGTCCAGGAGCTCGAGGGCAAGCACCAGCAGGAAAAGTTCAGGATCGAGGGGCTCAAGAACCAGGCCGTGAAGGAGGAAGCGGCGAAGCAGCAAATTCTCGCCGCCAAGGCAAGGGATCTGGCGATGGACAAGCTCGAGTTGGAGAAGAAGCTCGCTGCCGCCTACTCTAATGGAGGCGATAGTAAAGATCTGGAGAAGCTCATCAGGGAAAAGGAGGTCGGCATGGAGCAAGTACGGAGGGACGCCAATATAGCCAGAAGGGAGGCCGAGCACGCGAGGCAGAGGTGAGCCAGCCGACATCATCGTCAAACAAACAGAAGCCAACATCTAACTAAATCTAATCTTGCTTGTCGCAGCGTGGATCACATTCGGGAGAAGGCCCGACAGGAGGTCGAGAGGGAGAGGGCCCTGAGGGAGGAGCAGGCCAAGATTTTCGAAATGGAAAAGAAGATCCACCAGAAGGAGGCGACGAGGAGAAGGAGCAGCATGGCGGAGCACGGGGACAAACTGAGGGACTTGCAGGCCGAGCACAAGAAGGAGCTAGAGGATATGAGCGCCGAGCTCCAAAGGCTGCAGTCTCAGATGGAAAAGATCCAGGAGGCTGAAAAGAAGGTTGGAGGGGTCGCTGGATCGACGAAGCAGCAGAAGAACTGGTGGGCAAGGCGAAAAGTCCTCTGCCAGAACGCGACTAACAGCGTCCAGAGGTTCGTCAGCGTCAAGCTGACGGTTGCGCAGACCAGGGATGAGCTCATCCGCCTCGAATCCGACACTCCGAGGGATGAGAAGCACGATGTGCTCCTGCACTACATCAGCGCCCTGCAGCTTTTGATAGACTACCTCGGGTGCCAAGTTGAGAACAGGTGAGGTGTCCTCCGCCAACAATAAATTCAAATACCAAAGCAACTTCATTCACTAACCTAACTCGTCACTTCGCTCGCTCATCCAATAACAGTCTCAACGAGGCTGACGTGGCAGAGAACGAGGAGAGTGCGGCGCGAACGAACGGCAGCTCTGCTCGAGCCTACAGGAACCTAGTCGTCGACAACATCACAACCATGCGTCAGTACTTTGAAGACCTTTCCGCCGCTAGGAAGCTGGAGATGACCTTAGTCACCAACCCAGGCGAGAGAATCGAGGTTATGCGCCGCATCGAGAAGGTGAGAAATATTAGTATGAGTCCGCGCCTACAACAATCTCATCTCCTCCTCCAAGCCCGACAAGGAGTCAAAGACGTCCGACACTTCCCCCCCCCCCCCCCCCCCCCGCCACCGACGACTAACTCTTTTCTTCCACAGCTTCGCTTCATCATGGAGTGCAGGGGTCTCGAATACTCCGAACTCAACAACAGGCTTGAAATCGAGTTCAGCGATGAGAGCGCCATCGCGTACGGCGAGCTTGAGGGCGAGGCGTCGATGAAGAAAGCGGAGAAGACGGCGAGAAAATTAGAGATGCTCCTAGACGCTGAGGCGGAGTTCGCCGCAACAACGAGCAGGATGGTGGACCTTGAATCCGAGCCGGAGGTGGACTTCTACAAGGTGACAGAGGGACAGGGCTACATCGACGACGAGCGCTGCAGTGGAATTGAAGAGCTCGAGTCCATCTTTTGCCGTGTGGACAAGGAGATAGACTGCCCGAAGCTGGCGCTCATAATCCCCGAGGAGGCTAGTGAGCTGGACGACGCCGGAGGCTTCTGGGCCGGAGCCCCGAAGATGCTCCACGTCATATGTGCCTGCGACGGCAGCGTCGTAATGTCGTTCCCCTTCTCCGTCTCCGTCACGGACCTCCAAAAAACCATGCCCGTAGTCGATGTGACCTCCACCTTCGTCGAGAAGCACTGCGGCCGCTGCTCCTTCTTCACCGGCCTACAAAATTCCCCCTCCAAAGTTCGCACCTCGGTCCGCTCAATAAATTCCCAAGGTCACGTCCAATCCTCCCAGATAATGACCACCTCCGACTTCACTTTCCTCCGCCAATGGTGGCTCGACGACGGCCGAATGGACGCCATCCGCTCCGAAATGATAATGGTAAAAGACTCAAAATCGAACATCCACTGGATAAAAAAATCCAACCAAGAGGCGTGGCGTTCCAGCGGCGGCATAATTCTAACCGAGTCGAAGATTAATCAACTAATAAAAAAGCAAATCCTAAAAGAATCCGACTACGCAGGTTTCCTCGAGAAGCAGGGTAACGGCAAATCAACCTTCGGAAGCAAGTCCTTCAAAAGACGTTACTTCATCCTAAAAAACACCACCCTCCTATACTACGACGCAAACGACGAAAACTGGAAGTCAAAACCCGAAAAGGGTCAGCTATCATTAGACGACGCCACCATAACTCTATTAAACGACAGGGTTACCTTCACGGTATCGTACGCTAGCCTGCCTTATTCTCGTCTTTGGGTTTTCAGGGCGGCGAACGGGGAGATTAGGGATGGTTGGGAGCAGGCGATTAATGAGACGGGGGCGACGAGGGAGATTGTGGAGAGCGAGGGGGGGGAGGAGGAGGCGCTTATGGGGGGAGGGGGGAAGGGGTGTTGTACGGTGGCATAAGGGTTTTTTTTTTTGGGGGGGGGGGTAGTTTAGGGGGGTGGCGGGGGTAGGTGTAAGCAGCGTGGGAAAGATAAGAAACGATAAGAAGAAACAATAAGATTCGAATTCAAAAGATTAGTTTTTCTTTCACTCTTTCAACATTCACATGACCCTCGTCCCGAACGGCTGGTCGGGCACGTTACTAGTACTCTCCTCCGTCTTCTCCTTACTAACAACAGCATAAACAATAACCCCCACAAGCAGCAGAACATTAACGCAAGCAAAACACTGAATGAACCTATCAGTAGCCATCCTCCTCCCGAACGTCTTAATAAGCTTGTCAGCTCTCGCGAGGTTATCCTCGATCTGCATCACCTCCTCAGTGACGTCTTTTATCTGGTCGCGCTGCCTGTGGAGCTCCTCGAGGGTCGCGACGGCGACGTCCTTGGTTGCCTCGACCATCTGCTTGGAGTGCATGAGGGACTGTTCGGTTTTGTCTTGGACTGCTGAAGCGTCTTTTAGCATTGCGTCGCCTGTAAGGGGGTAGTGCGTTGTGGGGTGGTGGTGGTTGAGGGGTTAGGTCGTTCGTTTCGTAGGCGATGCAGTCCCCTCTCGCCGCAATCCGTCAATCGGCCTCACCTTCCTCCGCAGCGCTGAGAGGCTCCTGCGACCCGAAAAGCTCCTTCTTGTTCCCCTCCGTCCTCGCCCACTTCACCTCCCCCTCGAGCTCGTTGATCCTCTTCTCGTAGTCCCCGTACTTGCTGTCCATGGCTCTGCGCTTTACCCCGTCCTTGATTAGGCGCGTTTCCATCTTGAATGATTTTAGGATGTTGCGGGAACGGGATATCTTGGAGGTTAAATCGTTGAGGAGGGAAGAACGGGATGAACCTGAGGTCTTTGAAACCTTCTTTAACATGTCTGTTAGAGAGGACAGCTCGGAGGACAGGGATTCATCCCAGTAATTTATGTCCTGGAGCGGTATCAAGCGGGTATCGTGAGAAATGGAGCAAGAAATGGAGCGGAGAGGAGTGAGAAAGGGATGAGGGTAAGAGTGTTTGGAGATTGACGAGGGTCTGAGTGGATTGGAAAAGACCCTAAAAAGTCGACAAACAAACGCATATTCACGATATTAAACTGCAATGCCGCGCTAAATATATATAATTTGACAGCTGACAATGTTGTGTGTTTGAAACGAAGGAATTGGCAACAAGAATAGATTAACAAGGGCAGAAGGGGTGGATCCTCCGAAGGGGAATATGAATATTTCAACAAAATTATATTATTATACGTCTAGAGAAAACACAGAGGCGAATCAACACTAGGAGTTGGCTGTAACGACTGTTCAAGGACGCACCATATCACGTTGATTTGTAAGCCAAGGTAGTGTGCACAGTGATATTTTCCTTTCCCAGCAGCAGTGCTGAAATCAACAAAAATTTACCTCCTTCACAAATATTATACCGGACCGTTGTTGATTCGACGCGTCCCACAACCCCCTCACCCATCTTTCCCCCCCCCATCTCTCCAACCCTGCTCAAAAGCTTCCTAGCCGTAATTAAAGCAAGCTTGCAAAGCTGTTAAAGGCTCGGCTCAAAAGCACCCTCCTCTCTCTCCAACCCTAACCCTCTCCTCCGTCCACCGCCCTACCCCCTTCCCCCCCCTCCTTCCACCTCACAATGGAAAACGCCAACTCCGAGCGCCTCCTAAACCTCGGCCGCAACCACGGCCGCGAGCAGGCTCTCAGAATGTCCAGGTCAAAAAAGCCTCGTCCCAACCTCTCCTCCTCCCGCGACCCTGCCGTCAGGCAGCGCATGGCTAACCTAGGCGAAGGAGTGTCTTCACTCTCGAAGGAGGAGCTAGGATTATCAGAGCCTCTCGACCCTACCTTCTCCTCCTCCTCTCGCATCCTAACTGCGACTGAACTCTGGGAGCTCCTCCTCTACATCGCAGCCTCCAACAAAAAGATAGACCAATCCCTCCAATCCCGCACTGACCACCCTCCCCCCCTCCCCCACAACGTCGATTTCTCCACCACCTTCGGCAAGCCCTTACGTGGTCCCCTCCGTACCTCTCGTCTCGGTTTATCCTCCGTCCCCGACGACGTTTCCTTAGCGTCCACAAACACATCTTTTACATTCGACGTACGTCCTCCTCCTTCTCCTCGTTCCTCCTCTACTTCGATATCAGGGCAGAAGAAGAGGAAGAGGAAGAGGAATAAACTAACGACTGTAGGGAGTTCGTATGATGGGGTTAGTTATAGTAGTAAGGAGTGTATGGAGGGGACGAAGTTGAGTAAAATATTAGGTGAGAGTTTTGAAATTGTTAAAAGGGACGTAAACATAACCCAAGACACGAACTAACCCACCCCCTCCCCCCCCCACCCACCCCCCTTCTCCCCTCCAACCCAAAAGAACTGAACCTCGGTTCCTGGCATACAGTGAATTCGAACGCTCTCCGTTCCCTCTCCTTAACCCTCGGCGATTCCCTCCTCCACGTGTCCCTAAAAAACTGCGTAAACCTAACCAACTCAATGATATCATCCTTCGGCTCCCGCCTCTACTCCCTCCAGTCGCTTGACTTAAGCGGTTGTAATTTGATAGGCGATGAAGGTTGTAGGAGTTTCAGTGATTTCTGCGGGGGTACGCTTACGAGCGTCGACCTGAGCGGATGCGGGGGGATTAGCCATGACGCTTGTGGGTGGATTAGTGGAGGGTTGGGGCATAATAAACCGGGGTGTTATAAACTTAGGAGGTGAGGGAAGGGGAGGGGAATGAGATAAAAAAACAATTAAAGGAACGATGAGGCTTTATTAACACGAAAGCAAACACACAAACCTGAACAGCATCGATCTCTCGAACTGCCCAGGGATAATAGACCGAGCTCTCCAATACCTCTCCCACTGTCGAAAGCTGAAGTACGCTTCTTTCGCTAACGACCATAAGATAACTTCGGCGGGGGTGAGCGCGCTCGCTGAGGGGTGCAAGTTTTTGAGGGTTCTTAATTTGGAGAGATGTGTCAATGTTGGAGACGATGGGATTGTTAGTTTAGGTGAGCAAATGTCCAAAAGGACCCCCCATCCTCCATCGTATTAACCCACCCCCCCCATCCCCTCCACCCCCACAGGTATGAATTGTCAGAACCTCCTGTCGCTGAACTGTAGCATGTGCAATCTCCTCACCGACAGGGCCCTGGCCGGTCTCGCTATCGGCTGTCAAAAGCTACAGGCCCTGAACGTCGCCGGAGCGAAGAAGATCTCCGAGGCCGGTCTGTGCGAGCTCGCGCAGCACTGCGGGAACCTCTCGACCCTCAATGTTGGAGGGTGCGAGCTGGTGACGCGCAACGGCCTCCTGGCGCTGATCGAAGGCTTGGAATACGTGGAGGAGGCCAAGACTTTCTTCGGCTTCCTTCCGATTGACAAGAGCACGGACGTCAAGCTCAAGGCCCAGCAGGAGATGATCGAGAACAACGGAGCGATCAAGATCCAGAACGCCTGGCACAACATGATCACTAGAAGGGAGGCGAAGAAGATGGTCAAGTTCCTGCGGGAGGTGAGAGTTTTTGAAAATATGTGTACTTCTTCGTCGCTTCTTAACTGACACGTCCAAAATAAAATCACAGAACAAGGCCGCCCTGAGCATCCAGCTGGCGTTCCAGCGGTACCTGAAGAGAAAGGCTCACTGGCTGATCCGATGGGAGCACCACAGGAACCTGGCGATTGTCGAAGTGCAGCGAGTGCTGCGAGGGTACTGGGGGAGGAAGAAATCCACCGTCCTCAAGTTGTGGTGGAGGGAGCTCCAGTCTAATGCCAAGTACGCGGTGCTGCTGCAGGCCAAGGCCAGGGGGCACCACGTGAGAGTCCACGACAAGCTCGTCGCGCCCGCGCTGACCGTCCTGCACGAAAAGTGGGAGCAGGAGAAGCGAAACGCGGCCTCCATCAAGCTCCAGGCTGCCGTAAGAAGGATGCTCGCCTGCTTCAGAACCCGTGGCTGGAGGGAAGTCTACGACCAGAGAATGTCTGATCGTGCGATCGCGATCAATCTGCTGCAGAGGACTGTCAGGGCGTTCCAGGCAAGGTGTGAGCGCACAAGGCTGCTCTTCCTTGCCGAGGTAACGAGGAAGCTGCGAGACCGGGCCGCAGTTCGCATGCAAAACTTGTACAGGATTGCCCAGGGAAAGTACGGCGGGCTCATGCGTGGGGAGGAAATGGCGAGGATGAAGCGCATACGCAACAGGTGAGAGTGTTCGAGGACTGTGTACTTGATACCAACGACGTGACTTCGCTGCTTCCAACTCCATCACTGTGTCCAATCTAACATCATGAACACCCTTTCCTTCGTCATCTCAGGGCGGCGCTGCACTGCCAGAGAGTCTTCCGCGGCTTCCTCGGAAGGGAGGAGAAGAGGGCTGCCGAGTTCGAGCACCAGGCCGAGATGGACGCGGCGCTGATGATCCAGCGAGTGTTCAGGTCGACGCGAATCCTGCACTGGAAGGACATCAAGATGAACAAGGTCGCAGCCTTCGTGTACAAGCGCCAGCAGCTCGAGCTGCAGGAGCGCCAGCGCTGCGCGGACATCAGAAACGCGCAGCGCCTCGAAGGCGCCCAGCAGGACTCCGCCTCAGAGGAGGAGGTGAGAGTGTGTCTGCATGCCCGATACTCCAAATGTAACGTTGCTGCTGCCAAATTCTTCGCCATTTCTAACGTCGCCAACGCCCCTTCTATTGTAACTCGCTTCGCTCGTCGCAGACCCACGTCGACGTCAATGACCTCTGGCAGGAGATGTGGGACGAAACCCTCAAGAAGCCCTACTGGCACAACCCGTCCCTCCAGACGAACACATACGAGAAACCCCTTGTGTACGCCTTCGAGAGGTCGCTGATCGGCCTGAAGGTGAAGATCTACTGGCCGATGAACGACGAGAGCTTCACTGGCAAGGTCACCAAGTACAACAAGAGCAAGAAGAGGTGGCGCGTCAACTACAAGGACGGAGACCACGAATGGATCGACTTCGAGGTCGAGCACGAGAGGGTGCAGGTGTACAGCGACGGGTCGTGGAAGATGTTCAAGCTTTACCAACCTCCCATCGTCGGCGTCATCCGCGACAAGGTCACCAAGAGGAAGAACGAGGAGGCGGATATGCTCCGCCTGAAGCGAATCGCCGAGTCGTGGGTCAAGCTCGGGTACGACGAGGAGCACGAGTACTACCGTTACTACTCGATCCTCAGGGACGAGACCCGCCACAACAAGCACGGCGAAGATTTTGAGAAGTGGGAGATCAAGACGGAGAAGGGGTCGGCACGTTGGGTGTATTTCAATACCGCCAACGACAAGTCGGTCGAGTGGGACCAGCCAGATCCTCGCCTGAGCCCCGCCGAAGACACTGAGATCATGAGGTTGTTCAAGATCCAGCTAATCTCCGACCTTCGCTACGGAGCGTACTTCTGCCGTGCCTTGGTCGACGAGTACTTCGCCACCGAGGAAGTCAATCAGAAGCGCAAAGTCCTGGAGCGGCTGCGCAAGGACACCAGCAGTAAGAAGATGGCTATCGCACTCGTCAACGCCGCCAAGGTGTGGGAGCCGAAGGAGTACAACGAGATCGAAGAGCTTGTCGAATGCACCCAGCTGCAGAGGGTCATCAGTGAGCTCTTGGACTCGGCAGAGAAGACGGCGTGGTCGATGAAGGAAGTCAGGAAGAGCCTTCTCAAGATGGGCGAAGGTCACCAGGTCAGAATATGCCCCAAGTGCCACTACGAAATCGAGAACGCTTCCGCAACGTACTGCGAGGTGTGCGGCTTCAAGCTCGTCGCCAGCCTCGCTGGAATGGAGAACATGACTGAGGAGGAGAAGGAGGACCACCGTCGAACTCTCCACAGGGGGGAGCGCCTTTCCGCCAACAACAGGAAACTGAGGGCAACGTTCCGAGCGACAAGGACGTTCCGGAGCACTAAGCAGGTTGAAATTGACTTGGCAACCTTAAATCTCGATTCAGACGACGACGACGAGCTCGGCCTCACTCCGAGCATTGACACAGTCGAGAAAGCTGACACTACGGACGCCGCTGACACGGCGGGCGAGGAGAAGAAGGGGGGAGAAGAGACAACAAACTCCGCATGAACATGAAGAAACAAAATTATAATTTTATACTAAAATAACATAGCCTTTAATTTACAGTTCTATGCTTTCGCTCTCGCCTGACAGCAACTCACCCCGCGCGCTTGCTATCAACGCTTCCATCAAAGCATCTATGGCATCTTTCTCCCAGATAGCCGGACCCGCACCGCCGGCAGTGACGATGTCTTCACTAGTGACACCAGATCCCCCCTCCGTCCCCTCTCCTCCCTCTCCCCCCCACTCTCCCTCGCCCGTCCCCAGCAAGCCCTCGTGACAGAGTTCGAGGAACTTCAAGAGATTCTCCTGCTCGTTGTCGTCATATCCGGTATGTTCCTGCGAAAGGCGTCCGGGGTCCTCCGTGACTTTGATCTTCAGTCCCAAGATGAAGTAAGGCAAAAGCCCTGACTTGTTGAAGACGCTGCGAACGAGGGCGAACTCGCTCGAATCCTGATACGCGGCCGGACGTTCGCGACAAGTCGCTTCGGCCTTCACGAGGACGCCGATGAAATTCGAAAGAGTCTCGAACTCGGACAGCTCAACGGCACTCAGGATCATCCCCTGGATGAGCTGGGACAAGTTTTCAATGCACTTATTGAAAATGGGCCTCGAAAATCCCTCCGAGGTCGGCAAGAGGCTCAAAAACGGCTCGAAGGAGTCCCAGAATGTTCGGCCCAGCGCAAAGGTCGCGGGGTGCGCGAAGGGAGCGGGAAGGGCCTTCGCTGCGAGCTCCATGTCCTCCGCTCCCCGATCCAGCACAACGTGAATGTGTTTAGGCACAAGAGTCTTCAGGAAAGAATCTAAAGCGATCAACTGAAAGTTCTGCAGGGCAGAATCGATGAGATCGACCATCAACGTTAAAATACTTTCCAAACGGTTCGTCTCCCAGCACTTGGCGGTCAAGTTCTCGTGAATAGACGCCGTCGTCAAGAACATGAATCTGATTGACTTCAGAATCGTTTTCTGGTTGAAAATATTCTGAGGCGACAACTGACAAATCTTCAATGTGAAGTCGTTCAAAAAGTGACGCATCAGCTGCAGCCCATGCAGGATGCACTCCGAATTGTCCTCGTAGTCACTGTGCTGCGAATCAATTTGATGTGGGTCGATGTCTGACTGTTTCAGCTGGTTGAAGACGAATGCGGAGACTTGTTCAATGCCATTGACTTGATCGATGTAGTCCTTAGTGCACTTCATGCGGAGGTTGTTCGGGTCGGCACCGGCCTCGCCGATTAGCGCCATGAAAAGCAACTTGGCATGGTACACACCCAGTGACCTGTTGTTAGGGTTCCGGACGAGCATCGAGACGACCAGCTCGCGAAGCTGGTTCTCCTCCTCGAGCCACTTCGACAAGCCTCTCTCTAAGGCCGCACGGCAGTTGTGGTTATCGTTGATCAAGTAAAAGTTGGAGATGTACCACCTGTAGTTGTTGTGGCTGATGAGCTGATTCCTGAAGACGGGGCTCTTTTCCGCGCAGATAAAGAGGATTCCAAAGAACGCTGAAATGTAGGTTTCGTTCCAACTGTAGAGGGGGGCGTCCGCGCCGGTGGAGATGTACATGTCGAACATCTTCGTGTACTGGACGGTATGGTCGTGGTCCTCTTCCTCGGCGTCCACCTCCACCTCATCCCCACCGCCGTCGCTGCCGACTTGCTGAGCCCCGCTGTCCATCTGCTGAGGGGGCATGCTGGCCTGGAGGGCCCGCTGGCGAGCTAATCTCCGCTGATCAACCTTGCCGAAGCCCTTCTCCCTTCTGAACTCATCAATATTTCTGCTGTGGGCATCGCCAGCGGAGGGCTGCTGACCGTCCATGTCGATCTCGATGGCGTTTTCGGCGCTGTTCGGGCCGCTCTGCAAGTTCCTGCGCACGGAGCTAGGGCGAAAGCCGGAATACAACTCCCTGAACACCTCAGGGTAGGTGGCGATAATCTTCTCGTAAAAAAGGATCATCTCACCCTTGGTGGGGTCCCAATAATCTCTGTTCTTGTTGCGGCACCTTTCGTCCAGGTCCCAAAGAATTTCCATGAACGCCTTGTGGCATCCCCCCGTGCTCCATAAGAACAGATCCCGCTCGAAATTCTTGCCCCCCTCGGACAACGTCAAGCACCCTTGGAAGCTCCAGTTCAGCAGCTTGAAGAAATCGAAGAATTCAACTTCCTTGCTTTTGGTTTGCTTGCCGAACTTCGGATCTGCCATAATGTCCTTCATATCCTTGAAGCGATGAATTAAGTGCTGATAGATCCTGAACTTGATGAGGCTGAACTGCAGGGGCGCGTCACCTTGCACCGGCGCCTCGCACAAACTTCTCAAGTGCGTCTCGACAGATCTTTCGATAATCCGAGCAGGTTCGGCCTTCCCCCCCTCCTCGTCTGCGTCATCGCTATCGTCGTCGTCTGATTCGAATAGATTCTGAGAAGGCGCGGATGCAGCTGCGGCTTCCGGTTCCTCCTTCTCCGCCGCAAAGAGGTCCACGTTAGACGCCACGTCGCTCCATTTCTCGAACAGGTGCAACAATCCGGGTACGAGGAAGGCGTGCATCAAATCGAACTTCATGGGGTCGGCCTTGCTCATGATGAGACAGTTCATCACCCAATCCAAGTTCTCGAATATCCACGTGCAAGCGGTCAGCTGCGCAGTTGAAAAGTTATTCTCCGACACCGTCACCAGCATTATCTGGTTGATGTACGTCACATCGCTCTGGTTCGAGTGCCCGATAAGGCTTGCGAAGACTTGCCAGCAAACCTTGAACTCGGACGCGTACATTGTGTTGTGGCCCATGCCGTAGATCAAAGAACGCGTGGCAAATCCAATTCGAACGTCTCGGACCGGGTCCATCATGAAGCTGAACGTGAGGATGACATTGAGAGCTCCAGTAAAGTCGGAGGCCTTGCCCGACTTGATGAATTCGCCGCAGAGGGAGCAGATCTTGTCGCTTAGTGCCTCGTCGTTCCAGGCGAGCCGGGCGCAAATCACTTGAGCGTGAACTTCGTTCTTGTCCTTGCCCTCCTCCAAGATGTCCTTTAGGAACCTATAATTCTTCAAATATTTGGTGTCGCGCTCGGGCAGCACTAGCACGAAGGAGTCGTCCGCCGGCTCTGCCTCGTGTGTCTGATCGTCCTCCCAGAAGACCCTCTTGGAGAAGTCGAAGTTCGGAATGCTGTTTTCGCCCCCATCGTCCATAAGCTCAACGTCGCCCTTGACGACGTCGAAGGGAGCTGCCACAGAGACCAACTCAGAAATGACGGACAACAACTTGCTAAAATTGGTCGTCCCTGAGTCACCACCACCCTTCCCCATCTTCTTCCTGTTGATGCTCTCGGGCGCCGTGCCGTCCAGCGATAAGCAGTCTCCGGCGACCTGGGCCGCGGGGCCCTCGTAGAAGTCGATGAGGCGGGGAAGCGCGCCCATGCGGATGAGCAGTAACGCCTCCTCCTTTCCTTGCTTCGCGAACATTGCAAGCACCTCGAAGAACTGTTCGAACCTTCTGCAATTTTGAGGCGCCTCGGGGAGCAAACGGAGGAGCTGGCCGATGAATTTGGAAACTGAATTCTTGGCCCGCCAAAAATTGAACCTGGGTAGCGCTTCCCCGCTCTCCGGGTTCACCGTGCCCCTGGCATCCACCTCGAACTTGTATGTGGTGTCCATGGAGAGGCCTGTCTCAACGAGGTGCGGGCCTTCGCTGTCGCCGTCACCGTCACCGTCACCGTCACCGTCACCGTCACCGCCAGCCTCGCCGCCAGCCTCGCCACCTTTTCCCTCTCCACTAGCATCTGACATCTTGCTTTCCACTTGCTCCTGCACCTCCTCCTCCTCTTCCTCGACTTCCTCGTAGTACAAAATTCTCGACACGGGACATACAGCATCGAACACTGCGCCAATCAGCTCCACGAACTTTCTCCTGACCTCGAACACCGTGCACTTCAGCAGGACAATTTTAATCCATTGAACATTCGCCATATCCTTATTGGATATGTCGTCCAAAAACGACTGGCACACCTCCAGCTTCCCCGGACCCCTCATCCACCCCATGAGCAGGTCGAAGAAGGCCGGCAGGAGGGACTTCTCCTTGGCGTGGATCAGAACGTCGAAGACAAACTGCAGAACGACTGAAATCAGGAAGGCGTTTCCCTCAGCGGTCTTGTCCTTGCTGATGCTCAGCAGGAAGTGGCCGAAGGACTCCGAGTAGAGGTGCTTTTCCCTCAGGAACTGCTTGTTTTCGTCCCAGATGGAAGAGAATATGGCCTTAGGAACGATTTCGGAGGGCTCCTCGATCGAATCGTACGGCGGATGCCAGACCTCTTCAGCGTCCTGGTTCATTTCTCCCTCTTTCTCTCCTCCCTCGCCAGCGTCGGCTTCGAACACGGTGGTCTTCCTCTCGTAAATTAGAAGGTAGGCCGAGTACGGCTTCTCCATCTGATAAGGAATCATGCGCTGGGCAGTGTGGTCGTATCTCTGCTGGTGGTGGACCCCTCCGAAGCACTGCCCTGGAATCTTATCGGGGTCAAAGGACTGGACGCTGGCGTCGTTGAACATGAACCACTCCTCGTCGCCTGTCCTCTCCTTCACGATGCTGTAGTAGTGGCCAGAGTCGCTCGTGCCGCTGTGGATAAGCACGCCCTTCAGGTCGTAGTCATAGTAGCCCTCGGGGCGATTGTCCTCGCCGCCCTCGATCCCGACCTTCGTGTACGGCTTCATGTTCAGTTGCATGGGGAACTCTACGTAGTCGTTGACCTTCACCTTGCGCATGAGCTCGAGGTCGAATTCGAACCGCTTCAGGTGCAGTATCATGGTGTTGGGCAGGGATTCCACGCACGCGCGCTTCAAGCTGTCGTTCTTCTGATTACAGAAGCTGCAGTTGTACTTGTTGTCGCCGTCGAGCATCTCTCCCTGAACGTAGAGCTCGAGGCTCTCCTGAACGGTCCTCTTCCCCTTAACGTCCAAGGACAACACTAGGCAGTCCTCCATGCGCTCGCTGGGATTCTTGCACTCTTGGCAGATGATCTGGTTGCAGATCTTGCCACCGAAGATGTCCTTGAGGAGGTTTTTCTGAGGGAGCGGCTTCACCAGGTTCTCCACCTTGTCCATGAGCCCCGCGTAGAACTCGTCCACGTCTTGCTGCTCGGTCGGGTTGGTCGCGTTTCCGTCCCAGTCCTTGTACGAGGCGCAGATTCCCTCGGCGTCAAAGCACTTCTTCTCGCTCTCTTGCAGGTTGCTGAACATGAGCTGCAGCTGATACAAGAGGTTCTCCTTCTTGTCCTCCTCCTTGAGATCGCCAACGTCGCAGCTCAAAAGCCCGTACCGGAGGGGCTTGATGGCAAAGAATTGCTGGATGAGGGAGTTCATGTAGCAGGTGGCGCCAAGATTGTTCAGCCCGACGAACCCAGAGCTGCTCTTGTCGTTCATCGCGGGATTGTGGAAGAAGCTGCTGTCGATTTTATCGTCTGAACGGGACCCGAAGAGGGTCGCTATTTCCCCGGGCCCGCCATCCTCCTTGCCTTCGTCGTAGAGCAGCTTGATAACGACGTCGAAGTTGAACTCGCTCCCGACGCACAGGGAAGTGAGCATTTTGAAGGCGGAATCGCGGCTCCTGGTCGACTTGCACTTGGGTGGCGCGAGCTTATCGTGGTTAGTCTCAGTGGGGATTTCAAAGAGGCAGCTGACGAAAATGTGCTTCGTCAGGCCGACCTTGCCTATTGCGTGCTTGACGTTCTCTCCGAGGTTCTCCAGCAAGCCCGGCATGATCGACATGAGGCCTACCAGATACTCGTCCACCAGCACTTCGTTCCTCCTCTCCTCGACAGTTGTCCGGTCCATGATACAGCAGCAAAGCCACAGCGCGAGCTTTGACAGCGATATGTGGGCGGAACACGACTGCGTTACAGTGAAAGTAGGGGGGTTGACCCTCGCTGTCTTGGACTTCAAGAATTTGGAGACGACACCGTTGAGTTTCGTCTTGTCGGAGTTGGAGAACTCTCCAAGGTCAGAGTACACCCGCTCCAGGAGTGTGTTCGCGAAGAGAAAGAACTGCTGACAGCGCTCGACGTACGCCATGTCCTTGCACTTCGGCACCAGGCCGATGACGACGGATAAAATTTCCTTCGGACTGGCGGTGCTGGAACCCCAAGCATTCTTGAAGATGTCCAGCGCCAACCTCCGCACGAGAACGTTCGGCGTCCTGATAAGGCAGTCGAGAATCGCGCCCTCGAAGATGGCGCCGATGGCCTTTTCTTTTCCGGCTTTACCCTTGGGGCAAATCTGGCTTAGCACGCCCGAGTCGAACGCGATCATGGAGCGAAGAAGGTACAGGCACTGCTGGCTGACCATCCCCGCCTCCTTCCTCTCCTCTCTAATGGCCTTGTCGGTGCTGCCCTCCATCTCGGCCGCCCTAATCTCCTCCCTGCACGTCTTGCTGAGCATATCGAGTGTGAAAACGAGCACACGCTTCAACTTGGCGTCTTCGAAGTGTCCCCTCGCAAACTCCTGGTTCAAGAAGAAGTCGAGGAGCTTCGTCAGGCTTTTGATGCAGCGGAGGGGAAAGAGAATCGAGGCGTCCTCGGCATTTCTCTCCGTGTCGAAACCCAAGTTCAGAAGGATGTCCGTTATGTGCTCGAGCCCTTCCGTCGCGATGAAGGCCTCGCACCAGTCGCCCCAATCGATCTCGTCGGCGGAACCTGAGTGGTCGAGCTTTCTCTTCTTCGCTAAATTGCTGCTGCCATCTCCGTCCCGGGACCTTATCGAGGCCTTCGAAACCTTGTCCTCCACCAGCTTCAGCACGTACAGCAAGGAGCAGGGGGAGCCAGTGTTGGGCAGCCACTTGGCCCATATGCCTTCGATGTTGCTAGGATTCTGCATGTCCGAGAGCAGCGCCGTGTCCGTAGGGATGCTCAAGAGGAGCGACCACACGAGCTTCGTGAGCGCCGGCAACCCATCTTTCTCGACCATGCTGAAAAGGGCCTTCATGTTAACAGATTTCATGAGCTCCACGATGGGGATCAGGGTGGGGTTGGAAAAGACGTCGACGGCGACAGGGGGATCGGCCAACACTCCGGGCACTGCAGGCGGCACTGGGGGCACTGCGCTCACTCCAGGCACTGCAGAGGCTGCCACAGGTTGGATTGTCTCGATGCCGCCAGATTCGACTTCGTCCAGGACCATGCTAGGAGGATTAGGGTTGCTGGTGATGGTGTTGGACATGATGGGCTCGCCGTTGCTTGGGTAGTCATCGTCGACGGTGTTCAGCTCGACGATGGCCGCCGAAGTTGGCGTCACGCCCTCCATCTCTGCGTCCATGTGCTGGGCTAGAGGCACCGGCACAGGAGTGGGTGCGATGGCGACGGGGCCGATCTGAGGGCCGATGATGGGCTGGGCGGGTTGGCTCAGGGGCAGTGGAGAGGATGGGATCACCTCCCCGCCGGCAGAGAAATGGACGCCCCCGGGAGTAACGGGCAGCAGCATGGCAGACTTCTTGCCCGAGCCGAAAATGTCAGCCTGGACGGTGAAGTTCTTCACGCAGACGATGTGGCTATCGTTGACGACTCCGTATAGAGAAATTACGGTGGCGTCGTCCTTGAGGTCCTTCTGAGAAGAAATCATGCGCCAGCTCGCAAATGTGGCAGCGTACTCGGCTTCAAGCTGCTCCGAATCCAGGGCGTCGCTTGGAAGTTCCACGACGTTGACGGCGGAACTCTGATCCACTGAGTTCCTCTTACGATTCCGCACCACCCCACCCCTGACTTCTGTTGCCCCCTGAACAGTGTTGGGTGCGAGGACGTTATCGATGATACCCGGCGCATTCGAAAGCACCTCCGCCTCCTCCTCGTGCCCGTCCGCGTCGACATCGACGACCATGACCTTCTTCGTGGCAGTGAGGGGGGTGCCGTTGGAGTTCACACTGCTTCTATTATTACCTGGCGTGGAGGAGGGCGTCCCGGGAGACTTGAGCAGTTCCGCCGCCCTAGCATTCTCCGCCCGCGCCGCGACCACGCTCTCGAACATCTTCCGCCTCAGCTGCCCGACGGTATCGTTGGAGAGGCACTCGACAGAGTACTTAGTTTGCTTGGTGCTGTTGTCGCCGACTTTGTTCACCAACGGCGACCAGGTGATTCGGATGGGGTGCCCGAGGCCAAGGAGGCCGTGAGGTTTCGCCTTGCCCGCGAGCAATCCGTCCAAGACGGCTTTCGACATCGCCTGCTCCGCGCACTGCCTGGTGACCTCGAGGCACCGCGTTGTTTTCTTGACGCTGTCGGAGCTGTGGAGGATCTTCATGCAGTCGACCATGAGACTTCTGTGCTGCCCGGGTATGAGAGGCTTGATGCTAGGGTGAGGTTCGAGCTTGAAGGTGTAAGAGAGGAGGGTCTCGATGGCGTTGTCGGCGACCGCGTCGTTGTTGGACGTCAGGAGCACCTTCCAGAGCAGGTCAACGCCCAGGAGGTTGAGCTTGTTCTGGCGGGTGTGTTCGAGCACGATGTTTTCGCGGTCGGGGTTGTTGCTGTTGGCGTCGTGCAGCGAAGTCGAAGTACGATTGGTCACAATGTAGCCATTACTCTCGTTGATCGCTCTGATGACCTTCACGAGCATATGGAAGCTGACCATGGACATGTTCTCGATGTCGAGCGTGGTTTGGCAGTAATTGAGGAGGAACTGGAGCATGTACTTTTGGAAGCTCTCGAACTGGGGGAAGCTGACGTGGTTGAGGATTTGCTTGACGACTTGGAATCCGCTCTGCCCGCTAGCCGGGCTGTCGTGTTTGAGGAGCTGCGACGATTGTAGCGAAGCAAGCCGAGGAACGATGCGACGAGTTAGAATGATGTAGCAGTGCAGAAGTCCCGGAGACGGACGTCGATATCCAGTCTAGTTCAGTACACACGCCTCCTCACCTTCTTAAGCACCTCGGATCGGAGGATGTACTCGAGCCTGTTGGGGCGCAGCGTCACTCCGTCCACGTCCACCCCCATCGCCGGCTCGCTGTGGTACATCATGACGATCGCCATCGTCGACACGAGGAATGACATTCTGTCGCTGAGGTCCCTTTCACTGTTGAAGAAACGGGACTTTGGCTTTCCGTTTTCGAAGTACTTGACAACGCTATTCGCAACGACGTTGAACACGTCGCACTCCCAGAAGGTTTTCAGAGCGTGCGCGTGGTAGTGAGGAGGGATCGTATGTTGATCGCGGCCATTGTACGAGAAGTTTTGAGCGGGGACGATGATGGCGTGAAGGATGTTGAGGCTCTGGATAACGGAACGGTCGTGGCTGAGAGAATCCATCACCTTGTTCTGGATCCACTTCCTGACACGGTTCATCGGGTTCAAAGGGTTATTCGGCTCCGTGAGCTCCACCACGTACGAGTTCATGTCGGTGGCGGCTGAGTTGCCGCCCTCGGTTTTGTTCGGGTTGTGCACTCTCTCGAGGTTGGAGTGCATGATTTCCATGAAATCGCTGTCCTCCAGCATGACGCTCTGGATCGTGATGGAGAGGGAGTGCATGGCTTCCTCTACGCTGCTTCCGCCGCTGTCGTCGGCGTTCTCCTCCTGAATAATGCGCCACATTATATCGACGCCCAGGGGAGCCTCGTCCTCCGTGAAGAGGCCGTAGGCGCATTTCGTGAACTCTCGGAGGAGGAGCCGGCCCTCGGTGTCGAACTGCGAAGCGGGGAGGTCGGAGAGCTTCCCGTGAAGCTTGAAGAGCTGGGCGACTGTGAACTTCTTCTGAACGGACGTTATCAGGCTGTAGACGGAGTGCCTGATGACCTCGTGGGAAGAGCTCATAGCCGCATTCCACATTGCGTCAACATGTTCGTTGGTGAGGTTATTCGACTGCGCCAAGAACTCAGGAATGTATTTGATCCTGTCAGGTGAGCGAAGCGGCCGAGGAGCGAAGCGACCGAGGAGCGAAGCGACGAGTTAGAATAACAAATACGCGAAAAACCTGTGACATCGGCCACACCAACATCCTTCAACCTTCTCACCTCTTCGTGAGCTCAGGGTGAAGGTACTCTGGGGAGAGTAGAGTCTCGAGTATATGGTGCCCTATAAGCCACGAAGTAATTGAGCTGGTGTACGAGTTCGCTGACTTCAATAGCTGCATGGACTGGGAGTACGCAACCTGATCCTCTCGGTCACCGGAGGACTGGCTGCCGCATTCTTGGTCCCAGCTGTCGACGTTGTTTTCTCCGTAGTTGTCGTTGGAGTCCCGATCGTTGTTGTGGTCGGATTCGAGGGGCAGGCTACTCGAGCTCGAGTGCGTTGAGTTGTTGTCAGCGTTGGTCGTAGAAAGGTTGTCGTCGTTGGGGTTGTCAATGTCGTCGTCGACCTGAACGTCGTGGCCGGCGTGAACGGCGTGGGCGTTGGGGGAGTTGTTGACGACGTTGGCGCCGCGGGGGGCGAGGTTGTGAGAGGCGTCGTGGGGAGGCCAGCGGCCCTGGACCGGATAATTGTTCGGCTCGAGGATCGCGGTAGTCTGGGGGCCGGCGTCATTCTGAGAGTACTTGTTCTGAAGCTGCCCGGGCTGGTGGATTGAGATGTTGCGGTTGTGGCGGAGCTGCAGCCTGTTGGTGATCTGCTTGAACTTTTGGGTCGCGGCTTCGAAGTTCTCCTGCTTCTCCTTGATCGTGTCCTTGATTTGATTCAAGCCCATGATTCGGACTTGAAGCGTCGGGGTGTTCAAGAACTTCTTCGATATATCCAGCCTCATATTGAAGAGCATCTCGGGCATGGTGATGATGGTCGTGGGTTGGGCCTGGGAAATTTGCGAAGTGACATCATCTGCGTTGTTTCGAATTTGGCTGAAGCGGCTGAAGTAGGCGGTCTCGGCAATGGACTTGAGCCTCTCAATTATTTCGAAGACAGTGCTTCGGTCCTGTTAGGGTCGGCGAGGAGGAGCGAGGCAAGGATTAGCGAAGCGAAGAGCGAATCTCCTCGTTAGAAGTCTGAAGTCTCCAATCGCGACCCCAGATACATCCCCCTCACCTCCGCCTCCCTCAGCTCCGTCGCGACATCAAAGCTGTCAAGGTACTGATAGATTTTATCGAAGATACTCGCCTCCTCCCCCGGCACATGCAGCAGGAAAGCCCTGATCTCTTCCTGCGAGTACTCTAGCACATTCTCGATGATCGTAGTGATTTTCTCAAGGGTTCGGACGGAAGGTCTTAGGGAGTTCGTAGCGGAGTGGTCCATTATGGCCTTGAGGACGACGAGGCCGTTGCAGGCGATGAAGAGGTTGAGGGAGCGGAAGGCGTAGCAGGAAGCTCGGGTGCTGTCGTCCTGCTCGTTTATGGACCACGCCTCGCCGCTGTGAAGAAAACGACGAGGTTAAGGAGCGAATGCAGTTTGAGTTAGAATTAAATAACAGGCGACGTGATAGTAGCGTTCGCGGCGCTCACTCGACTCACTTGTTGGGTTGGTGATTGTTCCAGTTTTGGTACCCGCTGTTATAGCTGTTAGTGCCCCAGTTATTGTACTCGCCCTGACGGTGCTGGACGGTGCTGAAGTCCATGTGCGTCCAGTTCTGATCGTGGGGAATAATGCTATTTTCAACGCCCCAAGTGGTAGGTGAGGTGGAGGACAAGGAGACGGCGTAGTGCCCGTGGATTATTAAGCCGCACGGGCGGCTGCAGACGATTTGACGAGGAGCGAAAGGCGAACGTGTTAGAATAAATAGTTGTGGCGGGCGGTGAGGTGGGAGATTTTCTCACTTTTGTGGAATTCTCCATACTTCAGACTCGGGATTAGGAAGGTTGTCCGTGTACCCGTACACTGTGTAGCACGGGTAGCACGGGTTGAGGACGTCCGAGAGGGTGCTGAGGACCTTGTAGAGGGACTCGAGCCAGTCCTCCTGGCCGAGGTTGGCCCGGAGTAGGAAGACGCTGTACTCAACGAAGTCGCAGAGCATTTGGCTCCATTGTTCTCTGGCGAATTTTGGGACCACGAGCGTTCCAGCGTTCCTCCTATTCAACAGTCCAACAACCGCAGCGCTGCACAAGTCCCTGAAGAGCTCTCTGGTATCCTGGTGAGTGAACGTGCCTCTCAAGTCGCACTCCATGAGGTGTTTCAGCTTCTCTCGAGGGAAGAGGGTGAAGGTAGGGGGGAAGTTGTGGTGCTCGTTGGCATGCAGAGCGGCGCGGAATTCTTGGTCGGCGCGGTGGGCTTGGGTCACCAGGACGTTGTCGGAGCGTTTGCAGAGTTTCAGGATTTCGATATTGAAGCGTTGCTGTGGGCGCAATGGTGTGGTGTGGGGCGGGGGTAGGATGGGGTGGAGGAGTTGAGAATGTCGTTAGAAGGAGTGTTGCACGGGTGTTGTAGGAGTGTTGCAGGAGTGTTGGAACCACGCGAACCCCACTCATAAGGTAAAACTCCTCACCTCGAATTGCTTCATCTCGAGAGTTTCCATTCCAGGCGGCGGAGGCAAGCTATCCGAGGAAGCAGATGAACCCACGGAGGACGAGGAAGGAGAGTTCGGAGCTGCCATCGTGAGCGGCAAGAGTACCGGGTCTGCACGAGGGAGGTGGAGAGGGAGGTGGAGAGGGAGGTGGACTCAATTGCGTCGAAGGAGGGAGCACGCACAGGAAAAGGAGGGGAAAGGAGTCGGGCTGGCGGTCTTATCTTGTAAGGTATTCAGATTGGGGCGGATTAGGTCAATTTAGAGATGCGAAGATCGACCGGAATCGAATTTGTTTGGTAGTGAGGCCAGTAAAGGGCTAGTGGAAGGACGAGCGGGCTCAGCAGGAGGAGGCTTGCTGCTTCAGCCTCAGCGGAGGGAACGCTTAGATTATCCGCCTTTTGTGTGCTCTTTAAGCTAATTTTACTGGTTTTGAGTAATATTTCTGGGGAGCGTGTACTTTGTTTGGTTCGTTTTGATATTCGGTTTCGGCTATCGTCGTTGTGGAAAGAAATACGGAGGGATTTAGTTTGCCCTGGCATAGAGACTCCATTATTTCAGCCATTTCTCAACCTCTGACAATAAACATGAGCGAGAAGAGCGAGAAGAGCGAGAAGGCCGCTATGGTCGTTGAGGGCTCTGTGTCAAAGAAGCGCGACCGTGCACTGAGCTATGACGAGGATAGCGTAAAGAAGAGGAGATTAGCGTCCCCCGTGAAAGATGCCCTGATGGGTCCGGCCACTTCTAGTGATCCTGTCCCTAATCCTGTCCCTAGTTCTGTCGATGCCGATCGTGATGAAGACGACGACGGTCTCCTAGAGTCAGTCCCCCTCGACTCATCGATAGACTTCACGGACACTACTCCAACGAATGTCTTGGAGCTCGACCGCATCTCAGCCCTGGCCAGGGCGAAGTACCCTCCAACTCACGTTCGAAGGCTCATGGAGTTTCAGCTGTACGATTTGAACCAGAGGAAGGCCGGCCACGACGTCATAGTCAGCACATTTTTGAAGAACAAGGCAGGTGGGTGAAGTGTTGAACCAAAGTGTTGATACACGTTGTCTAGCAAAAACTCTTTTCTCACCCATTCACCCACCCCCCCAGACCCTCGCTACGAATACATGAAAATCGGTCAAAAAAACGTCTCCTACGAGCAGCACCTCGCCTCCGACTCCACCCTCTCCACCCTCTCCTCCTCCTTAACCCTAAAATCAGGCTACCCTCCTTCCTCCTCCTCCGACTTCCTCTTCCCCTCAACCTACACCCTCGACACCTTCCCCAAGCCCCCCACAACCCACCAGCTCGACGACGACATAATAACCGTAATATGTTCCCTCGTCAAAGTACACTTACACAGGTTAATCCTCTCCTCCCTCCCTCACATGAAAAAACGTGAAGGAACTAACCTTACACCAGAAGACCTACGCAAAGGTATGCTAGGCAAAGGCGGTAGCTTAGGAATCAATCTAGCTTACAGGGAAGGGAGGGACGGGAGTGTAGAGAAGTTCAACGAGAGGGCGGAGGAGAAGGAGCGGGAGGTGGAGACGGGGGGGGGGGTTTGGGAGGTCATGAGGAAGGTGACGGGGGAGGAGGAGGAGGAGGAGGAGGATAACCCGCTGGTAGGGGCCGTGGAGAAGGAGGAGGAATTCAGGATGGAGGAGGGGGTCGTGTTTGAGGCTCCTGCTGTGACCGTGACTGGGGCTGGGACTGAAGCCATGGACGACGACGATTCGGACGGCGGAGGTGGAGGGGGGGAGCTGGTGAACGTCGAGGAGGAGGAAGAGGAGGAGCAGCAGGAAGTGAAAGGGGCGAAGAGGAAGAGGAAAGCGGCGCCGCCGCCGCCGACAAACGATAATAAAAGAAAGGGGAAGAAGCGAAGACGCTAAACATTTATTGAAATGAATATATATAAGGCGCATATTTATTACAGGCTTAAAGTTTTCTAGTTCCGTCTCCTAATTCAACATCAACACTATTTCCAAACATGCCGTATGTGTTCTTCCCCTCCAACTTCCAACCTTTGATGGTGTTTTTGTCAAACTTCTTGGCTTCCCTGAACATATGATGCATATCTGTTACCTTCTCAACGTTCCATGAAGAGAGATCGCAGTTAAATTGCTCTGCTCCATAGAACATATACAGCATATCAGTGACATTTGAAACGTCCCATCTACAGAGGTGTGCGTTAAACTGTTTTCCTGCTTCTCCAACACCATCACTATCAGCACAAAACAAACAGTTCATGCTCATGACCTCAGAGACGTCCCACCCAGTAATGGGCCCGTACTTTATCACTGCGGCCTGTTCATCAGCGCAGTATTCTCTTGCCACCGAAATCAAGTTATAGTTATTGAACGTCCTTAATAGCTTAATCGTTCCTTCCTTCTCCTCTAGTTCCTTACGCAACTCCTCAACCTCCCTCGCTGCTTTCTCTGCCTCCTCCAGTTTCCTTTTCAAAACCTTCACCTCCTCCCTTGCGTCTTCTCCTTCGCATATCTCCCTCGCCTCATTGACTCGACGAGTCCAGCCGTAATCCCCTCCCATCACCTCCTTCATTTCCTTTATCTGAACCTTCAATATCTCAACTTCCTCCTCCAAAGTAACACTCGGCTCCTCCCTCCTCTCCTTGGCGGCTCTCCTCTCCTCCTCCTCCTCGACTTTAATGTCGATCATCTCCTCTTTGACAATATTAAATGGATTTTGGTGATAATTATCGTCATCTTCACGACGTCGTTTCGGTGGCATCAAAACAGTTTAATTTAACGTTGTTTGTTCCGGTTTGACTTCCAAATCCAAAAGTTATAAATCACTGGAATATTATAATCATCATAAAAAGATTCATTTCAACGTCATTGACATTTAAAAGTACGTTATGAAGTTTTCGTATAACCTCCAAAACGCTCGTGTTTTAAAGTCCAAATCGTCCTCCTCTTCCATTATTAGAATCCACCATTTATATGTCTTCTTCGATCCGTCCAATCGATTCTGATACCGTAAGATCTGCAAAAGATCTTTTATACGTAACGCCGAAATAGTATAATACAACGTGATTTCTTTCAATAAACACGTTACAATCAATACATTCTTATTAGGCGAAGATGAACTATATTAATGAAATAAGATCATCCTGAAAAGGATACTTGTTTCTTTTTAGCTATTGCTTTGACAGTTGCTTACTCAATATATATATACATATTATAAATAAATAAATATATATATAACCTATTGGTATGTGATTCACAAGTTTAATGGATATTATTTCTGACACAACATTTTTACAGTTTCACGTGAACAAAACGTTATAACTCTTTTGCTTTCTTCCAAAAAAACGGTAAGATTAATATAAGACGACAACATTCCAATAAATACATTGCACACCGTTCACATAATACTCCCGTACCCAAAAGTTAGTCAGGGTGTTGGACCCTTATCCATATCATCGATACGGAACATTCTCCCTACGTCCAACCTCGTTACACTCTTGGAAAATTAAACCCCCAGTCTTTCTCCCCGCCTTAGAGAACCGTTTTGGTTTCTTCTTATGGGGAGAAACATATCTAAAGCGTCAAGAGTTGATGCATCTATGCTGCTATATGCGGTTTCTGTTGGATTGTATCGAAATCAAAACTTTATCTTAGTTGCGCTTCTAACATTATTTTACATGTGATGAACACACACATTCTTATCATTTTCAGGACACCTCACGAAAGTCACATGTCAGATGATGATTGGGCTGATTTATTCTCAGCCGCGGCTGGTGAACCTTCTTCTTCTGCGACCACCTCTTCCCAAAAACATCCCCTCACTTCTCCTTCCGATCTGAACCCCAACCCTCCCAAGAAATCCAAGAAGTCAAAAAAGAAGAAGAAAAGGCAACGGCAACGGCAGACCCCAGAAACATACTTCGCCGACCTCTTCACGTCCCTAAAGTCCTGCCGCCGAACTCCTCCCCATTCAATAACCTCAGTCCCTCAATCCTTGCCCTTCGCCTTCCCCTCCTCAACCTTGACCTCCCAACTCCAGACCCTCCTCCTCACCCTCCACACCTCCTACCCCCCTTCAAACCTCTCTCGAATAAACCGCCTAGATTCCTTCTACTACGAATTATATTACCTCAGCCTCTCCTCACCCCAATTCTCCATCCCCACCATCCTAGAATACCACTCCCTAAACCCCACCTCCAACCCCCTCTCCTCAATAATAACCTTCCGAACCACCGAAATAAAATCCTACATAACCCCCATCTCCTACCTAACCCTCCCCCCCCCTCCCCTCCTCCCCCCCCCCAAAACCTTCACCCCCTCCTACCACACTCTCCTCTCCCCTCCTCTAATCTCCTCTTACCACACCATAACCCGCACCTACCTCTGCCACATCTACAGCTATTACCTCCTCCCCCCCTCCTCCCTAAACTATTTAAAAAGCCTAAACTTCAAACGCCTAGTCGATTACGGTGCAGGTACAGGTTACATCCTCTCCCAATTACTCAACGCTAACATAAACGCAGTAGGTTACGATTTGGAAGGTTTTAACGAATATCATGGTTTAACCCCCCCATGGTCTACTAAAGTATATTACGATGAATATGTGTATGAAGGAGGTGATTTGATTATGTTAGGGTATCCGTGTCCTGATAATGATATGGGTGTTGAAGCTTTGGAGAGGTTTAAAGGGGATTGGGTTGTGTATGTGGGGGAGTTTAGAGGGGTTACGGGGACGAGGGAATTTGAGAATAGGTTGAGGAAGGAGTATAAATGTGTTAAGGTTGAGGAATGTGTGAGTTGGGGGGAGGATGCTAGTAAGTTCACGGTTTGGAGGAGGGGTAAGGAGGAAATTGGGGAAACTTTTGAACCGATTAGGTGTGGAGGGTGTGAGGAGAGGGCTACGATTAGATGTTGCCTTTTTAGGCAGCTGGAGTTTTGTGGGTGGGAGTGTGCGGAGTCGGTTAAGGGGAGGGAGGTTATTGAGAGGAGGCTTAAGGAGAGGGGGATACCGGTAGAAGCTGGAAGGAGGAGGGAATTTTGGAGGGAGATAGAGGAAATATGACAATGTATGTATAACAATCAAATGATTAATAACAAAAAGCCTATCTTATCTTAATTATGTTGCCTTCCAAGCTGGCCCGTCGTCTTCGTCGTCGCTATCTTCCTCCTCGTTGTCATCGCTGTCATCCTCGTACATGCCTCGGGCCATCGACAGCGCCCCCCCACCGCCTCCAACCCCTTCGTCTTCTCCTCCCAAATCGAAGTCGTCATCGCCATCGTCCTCGCCCTCGCCATCCACTTCCATGTCCTCGACCCCCCCGTCGGCCTCCAACTCCCCCTGCGTCTTCTTCTCGTCCACCACCATACCCTCACCGCCCTCACCGTCCTCCTCCACGTCACTCTCCTCCTCGCTCTCCTCCTCCTCCTCGCTGTCGCTGTTTCCCCCCCCCCCCGCCCCGTCCTCGTCGACCGATATCCCCCCGTCGCTCTCCAAGCTTTCGACCTCCCCGTCGCTCCCCCCCCCCACCTCCCTCTCATCGAATATCGGGTGCCTACAAAGCCTCTCTCTACAACACTTCCTCCCATGATAACTCTCATAGGTTGTGCACCATCCACACAGTCCGCAGTTCGTGTCACGAAGGCAAGCGTCGCATGCGTAGCACCTGCTAACGCCGTGGTTTATCCTGAGGGAGTTACGGATCTTGGACCGCTTCACCTCCTCGGCGGTCTTGCCCGCGTTGGTCATTTTGTTGTTTATGTTTTTAAGAGTTGCGTGGACTTTCATTTCTTGGGGTGTGGGTTCGACCCATTCGCCGTTGGCGTAGTCCCAGAGGCATTCTAGGCCTCTCTTTGACTTGGGTGGCTTGCCGTGGGGTCTGACCCACTTTCTTTTGGCACGTTTCCAGGCGTCGCTTCCTACTTCCCATTCGTACCTTCCTGAGACTGCGTTCCAGGTGGTGCCCTTGCGAGGCTTTCCCATGGGTCGTTTGTAGCGCCAAATCCCGTCCCGACCCTGGAACCTGACTAGCTCCGATTTGTCGGGGCACTTGGGGAACCTGTTTTTGTTCTCCCGCGGGGGCTTCTTCGATTTTATGCGCTCGGAGATCCAGGGCTGAGCGTCCTCTGCGACGTCGGCGATTTTTGCCGTCGGCGCAGTCGAGCCCCGAGCGCTGAACATCATGGAGGGAGAGTTCGGCGTCTCTTTGATGTCGTCGGGGTTGACGCCCATGGTCTTTAGCAGCTTCATCTGCTTGTTCGAGAAGTGCACGCCCAGGTCGAGGCTTTTCTTCTCCTCCTCCCCACCAAGATCCTCCGACTCCTCGATCTCCCCACCGTCCTCAACATCGACCTCATCCCCCTGCTTCATGGCCTTGCGCTCGGCTAAATTACCCACCGTGGCGTCTGCCTTGCGCTTCTGGGCCCTCTTCAACTTGCTCGGGCTCTTCCCCGCCCCTATCGCCCTGAACGAAGTTCCCCAGCCCATAGCATTAACGCCGTGCTCCACTCCATCGAGCTTGAGCTTCAGGTCTCCTTTCTCCAATGCCTCCACGGTGTTATTCTTGTCGTTCCTCAGAATCTTGGCGTGCTTAGAGCAGAACGAAAGGCCGGAAGCTCCGGCGCACCATATTCCTCCTCCGCTCCGAAGGCAAGATGCGTGGAACTGTGATGACGAGCGAAGCGAGTTGCGTGAATATTCGCATTCAAGAGTCAGAACTGCGAAATCGATGATAGTACGGAGAACAGCTCTTAGCCCTGCTGGTCTTCCCTCGGCTTCTCACCTTTCTCCTACACTCTCCGCCCTCCATCATAATAGGTAGGCTGGCTCCTTCGACTTCGACGATCTTCCCCGCGCAGCAGCTGATCAGCGATCCCTCCGTGCCGGCGCAGATGCTGCACGCGAAGAGGTTGAAGGGCCCGACGCCTTTCTCCTTGACGGAGCCGTCGACGACGACGCACTTGTTCAGGTCAATCGAGGCGGCGAGGCCATTGGTCTCCTTCCAGCATTCGACGTGGAACATTCCCGAGTCGTATTTTTTTATTGCGCCTCCCTCCTTCTTGCAGAAACTGCAGGTGCCTCCGTGGCTGCAAGAGTCGCAGAACCACTCTTCAGGGATCGGCGCCTTCAAACCGTAGCAGTCGGGGTGGACGGCCAACTCGCAACCCTCGCATATAATGAGCGTGGCCGTGCCTGTGGGAGGCTTCGAGGAGTAGCAGCATGCGCAGAATTGAAAGTCGAGGGTCTCGGGGGGCGTCTCGTCTCTTACGGGTCGGATCGACTGAGAGGGCACCATCTTCGTCTTCACCGATGCCGGTAATACTCCCCCTGCGTCTTCTGTGTCACTATCCTCGTCTTCCTCCCAGTCCAATTTTTTTTTCCTCGGCCTTCCGGGTCCCCTCTTCTTCTTCGGCTTCTCTTCCTCGTCAGAGTCGCTGTCGCTCCATGGGTTCCCCTTCGACCTCAGATTGCTGTCCGCCTTAACCTTCTTAACGTATTTCTGGTCCGCGTTCGCCGAGAACTTCCTCTTCCTTGGAAGACAGTGCTCGAGAATGTTCGCGTCTCCTTCGCCCTTGCATTCGGCTATGTGCGCTATGGCCGACTTTTTGGTGCTGAACGGAGGCTGGACTTTCGGGAGGCAGGGGCACTTGATGCGGTAATTTCCGTTCCATCCACTCTTGGTGATGCACAGGTCGACTCTCCAATTGGGAGGGAAGTTCTTCTTCTGTTTCTCTAGCTTGTCCAACTTGTACGCCTCCAGGTCCGCCCCGGACTTGGGCGTGGTTGTGTTGAGGACGACCCCTTGTGTTTTTTCTCTTTTTTCCTTGGGCATCCAGTCCTTCTCCCAGTTGCCTGTCTGGTAGTTCCACCTCATTCCTCCAGGTAAGTTTTGTAACTTCGAAGTCTTGTTCGGTTTGCGGTGGATGGGGTCGGTTGCGTTGTACTCAGTGATCCCTGCACGACGAATGCTTTCCCTGAATTTCTCGCACTCGTCCGGGTGGTAGCCGTACTTCAAGGGTTCGAAGACTACGTGAGTGATGGGAACAGGCTCCCCTTCGTTCATGTAGTCGAAGACGAACATGTAAGGTATCTTTCCTCTCGGGTGTTTCAGCTTCCTGGCTTTGTGGACCGCCTTGACTGCATCGCTGAAAACGATTTTTTCCGAATCCGCCTTATTTCTCTTTATCAGGTTCATCCTGGCGATGGCCGGGTCGACAATTCGCTCGGCAAGTCCCTGCAGTGGTTACTAACAGTTAGAATAAAGTTGCGGCGACAGTGTTCTTTCCTCTTCGCTCCTTCGCTTCTCACCTCCTCCTGCACCCACTGCGGCGCCCATCCGTGAGCCGTCGGGTTCGCCACGATATATCTGATGTCCGCCCACACCCCCTCCTCGTAATTCCACTCCGCGCCGACCGGCGGTCTGCCCTGCTTCCGCTTGAACTTGGCATTAGCGGACTTGTTGCCCCTGTACTTGTTCTTACCCTTTTTGCCGAAGTTTGAGCTCTGCCTGCTGGTCCTTGACGCGGTGTCGGAGGGTTCGTTATCGTCGTCCTCGTCGATGTCGGATTCGTCCAGTTCCGAGTCAGTCTCGGTGTACTTGACGCGACGGCCAACTGCGTCGACCGTGGTTTTGACGTGGTCAGCGAAGCGCTCGTGTCTAGGAATCTTAGACAGAGCCTTCGTATTATACTTCTGTTTGGGTTTTGTAGCGGAAGGGGGCGCGGTGGAGACGTCGGAGAGGGCGGGGGAGGGGGGGCTCAGGGGCGCAGCTTTGGGCTTTGCCGCGGGGAAGGATGCAGGAGACGGTTTGGTGAAGCTTAGGATGGAGGGTTGTTTCGATGAGTTGGGTTTGGGTTTGGGTTTTGGTTTGGGTTTGGGTTGGGAGGTGGGACTGGACGCCTTTTCGGCCTCCAACTAAGGAAGTGGCACGACACGGAACGGAGTTAGTAATATGTTGTCAAAGTTACAACTGGAGTGGGTGAATGAACAAACATGGATCTCACCTCCTCGGCCTCCTTGGGGCTAAAACTAACATTGCTCGCGTCGTTCGAATCGCTGAAGTTCGATACCAAACCGCCCGCTACTCTCGCCTCCTCTGTCTTGACCTTCTCGCTGTTCATGTCCATAGTTAAGGCAGCGGTCGGAGACAGGGAAGGAGCAGGCGTATCATCATTTTGTGAATCATTTACTGAATCATTCGGAGCATTAATCCCGTAGGTGGAGTACATTTGCATCAGCTCGGAATTCATGGTCGCACGATGCGGCTAGAGAGGAGGCTAGAGAGGAGGCTAGAGAGGAGAGAGGAGAGAGGGAAATGTTAGCGAGCTTTCCCTCCGATCCCAAATTGGCAAAAAGGAGAATACTTAGCAGAATTTCAATGCATTCAAATTCACACTGCTGAATTAAGTGTAACAATTGAGGCACTCACTTAATGTCTGCGTTGCTACTTCAGGATTTATGATCCCAGCCAGGTGTCAATTTACTCATAATTCTCCCCGTGTCGACGATCGCCTACCGCTAGTAATTAAAATGAGCGCTAATCCCAATGTGATCGATTTCGATGAGGGATGGACAGAAAACATCAAGCAGAAGGTGAGCCTGTGGGCTCCCCGTCCCGTACTCGCTCGGGCAGAGTCTCCGCTGTTGTTCCTGATGATAAATCACTTATTTTTTCATCATACGTGATGTTAGATAAATTATCGGTAGCTTTTATGCCGTTAACAACTCGGTCAATAAACAAATCAATGTTCGTAGACGTTATTGTAGAACATTTTGAGGTCTACTTCCCTTTCAGGAATGCGAGCAACATTTCTTTTCCTCTAGACATGACAATTTCCTCTAAACTCTCCCCCCTTTGCCCCCTCCGATTCGTTCCCTCCTCACAGGCCCTCGATGTCCTTGAAAAGCACCTGAATGAGGGCGTTGACGTGAGTTATTTCCTTAAAAGTCCTCTAAACCTCCCTCCAACAACGTTCCTCGATATCTAACCCAAGTCCACCTCGCCACTTTTCTCCCGAATCGTTTCCCCCCCCCGCGCCCCCCCCCCGCGCCCCGCAGAAAATTAAGGGGAGGCTCTTCGAACACAAGACATACATCGACACCTACACCATTTGCTACAACATGTGCACCCAGCGCACTCCCTACAACCACTCCGAGAAGCTGTACGAGAAGCACTCCGAAACCATCAAGCTGTACTTGCAGAAGCACGTTCTGCCGGCTCTGAAGGACAAGCAGGACGTTTTCTTGCTGAAGGAGCTGCAGACACGGTGGCACCACCACACCATAATGAACAAGTGGATGAGGTGAGGTGAAGCCCGACCGTCCTCCGTTCCTCTCTCCTTTTTTTCTAACACCCGTAACCTTGCTCAGGGAATTCTTCATGTACCTCGACCGCTACTTCGTCAAGCACCACAACCTCAAGCCCCTCTCCACCGCCGGCCTCACCCACTTCAAGACCCTCGTCTACGACGAGTGCAAGACTGAGGTCGCCGACGCCATGCTCGTGATCGTCGACAAGGAGCGCGAGGGCAACGCCATCGACAGGACCCTCATGAAGCAGATCATAGGCGTCTTCGAGACCATGGGTCTGGGGGGTACGGGGGAGGCAGACGCCAACGGCGGCCACGCTAAGGACGCGCTGGGGGCGTACAATTCGGATTTGGAGGAGCCCCTACTCGTCTCCACGAGGAACTTCTACGGAAGACGCCGCGAGGAGTGGATCGCGGTAGACTCCACCCCCGACTACCTCGTCAAGGCCGAGAAGGCGCTCGACCAGGAGAAGGAGAGGATCGGAGCGTACTTCAACCTCAACTCAGAGAGCAAGGTCCTGAAAGTCTGCGAGGAGGAGCTCCTCGAAAACTGCCAGACGACGCTCCTCGAGAAGGAGGGTTCCGGCTGCAAGGTCCTCCTCGCGAACGACAAGACCGAGGACCTCGAGCGCATGTTCAAGCTCTTCAACAGGCTAGACAACGGCCTCAACCCCATGGCGCAGATATTGAAGGAGTACATCGAAGGGGTGGGACAGGGGCACATCGGGCAGAGGGAGGCCAAGATCAAGGCCGCAGAGGCGGAGGGCAAGAAGGTGAGCGAACCCCAATGCACCGTCGATAATCTGCCAATTTGTAATTCTAACTTGGTAGCTTCGCTCCTCGGCTCGTCACAGGAGAAAGGCGACGATCCTGATTTTGTGAAAGCCCTCCTCGCCACCCACGCGAAATACGTCGACCTCATCAAAGCACACCTCTCGAACCACCCCCTCTTTCAGCAGGCCCTCAAGGACGCCTTCGCTTCCATCATGAACAACGACGTCGGCAACACCACAAACGCCGAGCTAATAAGCACCTACTGCGACAGGCTGCTCAAGGCCGGAGGCGAGAAGCTCAGTGAGGCTGAGATCGAGCAAAACTTAGATAGCATTGTCGAGCTCTTCACGTACTTGAGGGACAAGGATTACTTCGGCGAGGTCTTCAGGAATCAGGTGAGCAAAATTTAAGTTCGACGAACGGAGCGGCGGCTTAGGTATCTAATCCCATCTTCTTCACTCTCGTTCGCCCGTCGCAGCTCGCCAAGAGGCTCCTCAACCAGAAATCCGCTAGCGACGACCTCGAGAAGTCCATGATTTCCAAACTCAAGGCCCAAGTCGGGTCCCAGTTCACCTCCAAGATGGAAGGCATGATGAACGACCTCAGCACGGCGGACGAGCACGACAAGGGCTTCAAGGACTTTCAGAAGCTGCCGCACGAGGAGGGCAAGTGCCCGCTGGACACTTCCGTCCAGGTCCTGACGACCGGAAACTGGCCGACGTACCAGAAGCCTGAGATCCTCCTCCCCAAGGCGATGCAGCCGGCCGTTGACCAGTTCGCGCGGTACTTCAAGGTCGGCCAGGAGCAGCGCCGCCTCACGTGGTTCTACTCCCTCGGCACTGTGAAGATCAAGGCCACGTTCTTTGGCAAGGAGAAGAAGAGCTACGACCTCGAGGTCGCGACCCTTCAGGGAGCCGCGCTCCTCGCTTTCGGGGAGGGTGAGGAACTTACGTTCACCGAGCTCAGCCAGAGGCTCGACCTGAAGACCGATTACCTGAAGCCCGTGATGCACTCCCTCTGCTGCGGAAAGTACAAGGTCATAGCGAAGAACCCGGCCAACAACAAGGTCAAGGAGACGGACAAGTTCACGCCGAACGCGAAGTTCAAGAACAACAACAAGCGCGTCAAGATCCCCATGGCCTCCCTCGACTCCAACGTCAACACCAAGAAGGTCGAGGAGGACCGAACCGTCAACATCGACGCCGCCCTCGTCCGCATCATGAAGAGCCGCAAGACGCTCGGCCACCAGGCCCTCGTCTCAGAGGTCCTCGAGCAGATGATCCTCTTCAAGCCCCAGGCTAGGGACATCAAGAAGAGGATCGAGAGTCTGCTAGAGAGAGAGTACCTCGAAAGAAGTGAAGACGGAAACAACATGTACAACTACCTAGCGTAGGCGTGCGTGGCGAAAGCAGACTGTGTATTTTTCATTTGTACAATTAGGGGGGAATAGGGGAGAGCGGGGAGGTTGTTTTGACGAGTGTGTGGATGTGAAAGGACAAATTCTTTTTTTAAACCCAAAACAAATACACCTCGCTTAAAAACCTTATAATTTCTCTCCGCCGACACCTTCACCCTCTCTCTCTCTATTCTGTTCGCTTTTTCGTAGCAACTGAGGCTTTCATCTGTTTGGGCATTTCCCGCGCAGCCTCCGTTGAGAAGAATACGCGATCTCTCTCTCCGATGTTTGAGAATTTTCCCTCGTGCATCATTCCGTCTGTGGCGTGGAACCAATCCAAGAAGCCCAAGACACCGTAGTTAACGTTGAACTTGAGGTGGTGGAAGTCATGGAACTCCGAGCTAGGCAGGAGCGGAAAATGGTAGCCAGAGTGGACGTGGATCGTGACGTGAACGGCGACGATGAGCCAGAACCAGTAGAGAGCGACGTGGGAGCCCAACAACTAAGGTCCAAGCATCACCGGCAGGAGGTTGGCAGTGATGTGCTCGATCGGGTCGGCGTAGATGGCGACGAAGCTACGACGAGCGAAGCGAAGAGTCAGATTAAAGCAGACGCTTGGATGTAAGAGTCGACGTCCAGCACGCGCGCCTTCTCAGCTACTCACCTAACAGGGGCGGTCCATTCGTGGTGCTGCTTGTGGAAGTGTTTGTACATGAACGGTGTGTGGTAGAACCTGTGGCCGTAGTAGAATCCAATTTCCTCCACGACGGCGTAGAACGCCATGCTTTTGATGAGGGTTCCGAAGCCAGGGATGTCCTCGGGCAAGACACTCATGCCGGTCTTGAGGTAAAGGGGGTACACTACGTAGGCGAGAGGGCCGTTCACGCAGATTTGGTTGAACAGACAAACCCCGGCGGTCCAGAGAAGCTTGGAGGTGGACACGGGCTCATCGTGGCCTTGAATTTTCCACCTGTGCGCCCAGGCGAAGGCTTTGGGGAAGCAATCAAACAGACTCATCGTCAAACAGTGCGCCCAAAACAGGAAAATATGCATGATTTGCGTACACCCGCAAATGATAAGGTACGCCGTCCTCTCCTCTGTTCCGTCAGCCCAGCGACTATTGGCAGTCCAGTCATACATAGCCTTCCAGGCGGCTACAACATAAGAGTGAATTACCTCTCCCTTGGCCTCAAGTACGGGTACACTATGCATTACCTTGTCAGCGAGAAGACCGAGGAGAACCAAGCCAAGGCTGAAGCCAAAGCTCCCCATCATGAGGGTCTTGACCGACTGCCGTTCATAGGTCTTCTTCACCATTATAGGGGCAGGGAGAAATACTGTAGGGTGCTTAGCTGCTTGAGGGTATCGGTGTTAGTAGCTATTAAATTGAAAAGCTGAAAGGACACGAGCGGATTAGCCCTCTAAAAGCTCTCCCAACAGTAGGGGAGGGACATCACATCGACCAGCTGCTCAGTTCAGTTCTCAATATTCGGAGAGAGCACGAGCCGAGGAGAGAAGCGACGACATGGGTTGGATATCATGGGAAATGTGGCTTTTGTCGGGTTTGCAGCGAGGCTTTGGAGCTCACATTTGTTGAACCGTTTAATTGACACCTGAAAATCGACGACAAGAATTATGCAAAATGAAAGCACTCTTCTTCTCATTATTTTATTAGCAAAAATTATTATTACCAGCCTCCTCTCCCTCGACCGCCTCCTCTCCCCCCGCCAAATCCTCTCCCCCCGCCAAATCCTCTCCCCCCGCCAAATCCTCTCCCCCCGTCAAATCCTCTTCCCCCACCCCCTCTTCCGGGCGGGCTGCCCCTCGGAAGAGGCGGGCTGCCCCTCGGAAACGGCGGAACGGGCGACGGCATTTGAGGAGGCGCAGGTGGAACCCCTTGCTGCGGCGGCGGCCCGGCAGACCCTTCAGCCCCGCCCCCCCGCCCGCCTTGCGCCTTCATCGCCTTGAATTCTTCCAGCTGCCGCTTGTGTCTCTCGACGTCCGCCTGCTGCTGCTTGCGGCGTTCGGCGGCCAGGGCAGCGACCATCTCGTAATCCCTGTACTCGTTTATCAAATTTTCTTGGTACGTCCTGGTGTTTTTCTCTCTCATGTCCTGGGCGGCCAGCAGCTGCCACTGCCTGCCATTGACTTCGGGTTTTCTCCAAGCCCCTACGTTTTGATCATCGAACTCCTTCCTCTTCAGCCTCATTTCACCTGCGTGGGCTTCCAGGGCCTTCTGCTGCTCCTTCTTGTCCGGCTTGTCGCTGCCGGGCTTCGTGTGCACGATGACGACCACCTGCGGCTCCTCTTCCTCCTCCTGCTTGGTGTCGCCGGCTTCCAGTCCATTTCTGTTCACCTTCAGCTTGATGGGCTCAACGGGCACGACATTTCGGTCAATGTTTCTGCGCTGCTTCATGGCGTCGGTCAGCTCTTGCCTGAGGATCTTTTGCTCCTCGCAGTAGCTTATCCACTCGGCCTCGCTCATGCCGTAGTTGAAGTAGTCGCCGTCATCGGCCGCGCGCTGCCAGGGTTTATCCTCCAGGCGTTCAATGTCTATATCATATGCCGACCTGGGGGGGGTGGGGACCGAGCCGAGGAGTGAAGTGAAGAGATGAGTTAGAACAAAATAAAAAATAGCGATGATAGTGAGTATTGTAGTTTGTGCTTCGTCCTCCTAGCTTCTCACCTCTTGGAAAAGAGGCACGGGTCCCGGCCTGCGTTTTCCATGCTTTCCCTCTCCCTGTGTGGGATGAGACAAGACGAGAAGTAAAATTAGATTCAGATTCGTATTCCAATTTGAACGGGCTGAGGTCTTCTGTCTCTTCACTCACCTGGCCTCCTTCAAACCCTTCTCCAGCTTGGCCTTGTCCTCCAATATCCTTGCCTTGAGCTCCTCCTTCTCATTCAGCACCTCCCCCTCCTGCCGCTTCTTCTGCAGGAACTCCGCCGCCTTCGCGGCAACCTCCTTGTCCGACTCAATTGTGTCCACGCCGGCCTCCCATATCTTGTTTATCCCCTGCTGAGCAACCTTCGGCGCCATCACCCCTCCCTCGCTAGCCTTGAGCAAAACCTCAACGCCCTCGTCGTCATCTGAGCAGCTGTCAGTGTAGTCCTCGTCCTCAAGCACGTACACCGCGTCGCGTTTCTCGACTATAGGAGCGGGTGTGGCACCCACGTCAGTGTATTCTGCCGTGGAGGCGGTGGTCTGGGTGAACAGGATGGAGCTACGTTTTGGCGTGGGGGCGGCGGCCGGCTCGGGCACGGGTTTGGGCTTTGACTTTCGACCCATGCTTTATGTTTGTGGTGTAAATATGGTGGTGATGGGTATGGTTTAGCGGCTGGATGTGTTTGTGTTTCTAGATCTGCGGGGAAGGGATGAATGAAGATGAATTCAGCTCCAAAAGTTTACCAGGCCAATATCAGGCTATAATTGTGCCTATAATTGTGAAAGTACGCCAACTTTTAAACTCATAAAACCCAACATCCCCCAATACTTATCTATCCCCTCCAACTACCTACTACTGCGATTCTTTTAAACGAAGAGGAAAGCTCTGATAATTGATAATAGATAATCGAAAGATTTCGGGCAGTACCATCACATCACGTCGCCGATCACGTCGCCGATCACGTCGCCGATCACGTCGCCGAGTATAGCGCCGAGTATAGCGCCGAGTATAGCGCCGAAACACTCATACACGGCGGTGGACAATTCGGACGACACGCTCTCGGATCTCTCTCAGGTGACAAAGATGCCGTCCTTAAAGACACTGAACCGGCGGTGGCTCTTCGGCGGAGACGAGCTGCAGGTGGTTTCCCTCGTATTGATCCCAGTCCGCGTTATCCAGGTCCTTTTGACCTTCATGGGCTCCGGCAACGGCACCTGTTTCGACGCCGTGGGTACAATTTGGCTTGCCGTCACGGTCGCTTACTACTGCGTGTGCGTGCTGCTGGACCTGGCTACAGTGTACGCGGCCAGCATCGGCACTCCGACTTCCCCCAGGCAGCTTATCCCTAACATAGTTCGTTTGAAGGCGGCGTTCATGACGCCTGTTATTGTCGTGCTGTGCGTGGCGTCCATCTACTGTTGCACCTTTCACTGCGGCGGTAATATCGTGTACAGGCTGATGATACCTCTGATTAGTCTGTCTCAGTTGGGCGAGGTGATTGCTACCTCCTGCTGTTTGTACACTCTGAGGGGTAGGAGGTGAGAAGTGAGAGCGTCAACGTTGTTTGTTAATTTGTGTCGCGTTTGCAAGTATCAGCGGGGCATTCTGCCATTATATTCTAACTCGTCCCTTTGCTCCTCAACTTAACCCTCCAGGCTGGACGATCCCCACTTGGGAACGCTAGGGCAGAGGAGGAGGCTGGGAACGGAATACCTGGAGAGCAAGTGGGAGAAGAGGTGCAGGTTCCTGTGCAAATGCAGCGGCTTCTTCACCTGCTTCCTGTTCGGGGGGAACGACAGCGGGGAGGGCAACGACTTCGCCATGGTGGCTCGCGTCTTGGCCGACTACTTTGAGGACGATGGCAGCCTAGACATCGTCCCCAGCGACGTCGTGGCCGGCATGGTCTGCTTGAGGCACGTGCAGAAGTCTGACGAGAGGATTTTTCGCGAGCAGAGGATGCTGTCTGCGGAGGCGAGGCAGAACGACCGCGTCATCTCGGAGCAGATTAGCGATTTGCAAAAGCAGGCGTTCGAGGATATGACGGGCGACGACGCCAAGAAAGAATCGAAGCAACCTACGCCCAGGACAGACCTCTTCGAGAAGGACAAGACCTACTGGCACAGGGTGGCGAACAGGGACGTCCTCGATCCTTCGAACCAGGATGACAGGGATGTGTTGGAGGAGGCGGCCAGGTTCTCCCGGCACGCCCTCTCAATTTACACCTGGATGCTCTACATCTTCATGCATCCCATCACTGGCGTCCCCAAGTTGTGCGGAGTGAGGTGCTGCAGGATGAAGGGTTGTGGGTCGTGCTGTGGCGGCGACGGTGACGGTGAAGGAAGTGATGGAGAGGAGGGTAGAACGCGGCACACTGGCGACGTTTGTTGCAGCCTTCACGCCACTGCGTTGCTGGCGCAGGCGAATCTAGAGGAGTCTGAGCTCGCGTATGCCCACTTTGGCAACAGGTGAGGAAATCCCCACGTGATATTGTCAACTAACGTTATCCAAACTCTCTCATACTAACAACTGATTGATTCGTCGCAGCATCGTGGAAAACCCGTACTGCATTATCATCGACCACAAGTGGAAGAGCGTTGTTCTCTCCGTAAGGGGGACGCTCAGCTTGGAGGACTGCATCACCGACGCTCTTACAGAGAGCGTCCCCCTCGACGAGTGCGGGAGGAAGTGGGGGTTCGACGGCGCTGGGGAATACGCCCATACTGGCATTCTGACCAGCGCCGAGTGGATCAGGAACGATCTGGACAAGCACAGGACGTTGGAGAAGCTCATGAAGGACGCCGGCGCACCTCATCCCGATTACAGGTGAGAGTTGCGTCGACGATACTTTTACTTAACGTGGCTGCTACCAGTCCGACACGACTTCTAACGATATATACACACCCTTCTTTTTGCAGGTTGAGGGTCACCGGGCATAGCCTGGGTGCGGGCTGCGCCACCTTCCTCGCCCTCATGCTCAAACGCGAGTACCCTGACCTTCGCTGTCTTCCGTACAGCCCCCCCGGAGGCCTGGTCACCATGAAAACCGCCAAGGCCGTCGCTCCTTTCACCACCAGCTTCGTGCTGAACACCGACATCGTGCCGAGGCTCTCGGTGGAGAGCATGGAGAAGCTCAGGAACGACGTGCTGGACTTGATCTCGCGCATCAAGGTCAGCAAGATGGACGTGTTGAAGAGCGCCGTTCTGGGTTCTGGAGGGACGGACCGCCTCCACATCATCGACGACATCCTGCACCCGAGGGACGCCGTGCCCGACAGCGAGTTCAAGGAACAGGTGAAGCGCTTCAAGGACGTGCAGAGGAATGTCAAGGAGGACAGGGGCGCGCCGGCAGTGTCGCTGTACCCGCCCGGTCGCATCGTGCATTTCATCAAGACAGAGGAGGCGAAGGCGTACTGCGGCGGGTGCGGCAAGTTCTGCGGGGGGAGGGACAGGGAGTATACCCCCATGTGGGCGCACAACGACGACTTCACCGAAATCCAAATCTCGCCCAGCATGGCCTTCGACCACTTCCCCGATCGGGTCTGCGTGAGCATCGAGGGCGTCGCACGGTCGTGGGATCTAGATTGCGAGGCAGGGAGTCTGCGTGCGGTGGGATGGGGAGTGGGGGATGTGGGAGGGGGGGGGGGAGTTGACATAGACAGCGGCGAGAGCAGTCCGCAGGCTGAGGACTCCCTTCTGAACAAGGTGTAAAAGTAAAAGAACGAGTATTTTTGTAAAGTTTATTTTGATAAAAGGGGGGAGGTTCGTTTGTCAGTCGTCAACACGTGGCAGTATTGATGATATCATTCACGTACTCCTCATATTTCTCATACTTTTTCATTTCATTGTTAATTTTAGCTTGTTGTTTTTAGGCGAAGTCACGGACTCCAAGGACTTTTGCGAAGCAAGGCTCGTCACAAGCACCATCTCGTTGGATTTTTTCAAACACGTCGATGAAGTCGTCCGGGCTGGCAGCACCGCTGCGACGATAAGCGAAGCGACGAGTCAGAATAAAGATCGGCGCCTTATCAGCTTGTCCCTATTTTTACCCACAGCCTCTCTCTCTCACCTTACTATAAATTTACCCCCCACCACAAAGTTGGGAATCGAGTGGATACCTAGCGCGTGGGTTAACTTGTACGCCGCCTCGATTTCCTTCCGACCAGGCTCGAGCTTGTCCTCAAGGAACGACCGTATTTCTTCTCCGCCATCCTGAAGACTCAAGACATCAATAGTTAACTCAACAAGGCCGTCAACGTCGTTCAGAGCCTTGCCCTCGACGAAGTGGTAAGTGTTTAAGCGGTCGTACAGCTGCTCCGACTGGACCAGCCCGTACTTCTTTCCCACGTGCTGCACCAAACGGTGGCTCTTCATAGTATTTGAGGCCAGCCTGCGGTTGTTAAAATGGGGGATTCCAGCCGCCTCACCACGACCCTTCAAGTCGTGCCGCTTCTTCTGCTCCCGCCAGCCTTCCTCCCCACCCCACTTCCTGACAAGGCGATCACGGTTCGTCTCGATGAATGGCTTCTTCTCATCGTAGTCGGGCTCCAGAAAGAAAGGGACGCGGATTATTTTGAAGTCCAGGGAAGGCTCGTGAATGTTTTGGTTTGATGCAGGCCACAGGCTCATCGCTTTCTTCAGATTGCGCTTCCCCACGAATCCGTTGGGTCACATGGTGTCGGACACGAGCTCGATGGGCACCACCAGACTGTGTTGCGAAGACAAGCTGCGGAGCTGGGCTGCTTGCAGCCTGACATGGCGCAAAGAAAGAGCTCCACTTTTAAGCATCTTAGAGATGGTCACACAAGGCTAGCAGCGGACGTTCACACAAGGCTAGAAGCAGCGGACGTTCACAGCAGCAGAAAACGGGGTGATAGTTTTTTGTTTTTCAGAGAAACTTATCTCACGCCAGAGGTAATTTTATGGTAGTTTTGGTCATATTCTTTACCCTAAAGCCTTTGATAGCTCAAAAATGTAGTAGACTTCTCAAAAAAAGGCCTTCTCTTGTGATTTAAAAAAAAATCTATTTTCTTAAATATTATCATATTCTTCACTTTAAGATCTCTGATCTTTGAGAGAAAGAATTTGACATTTAAAAGGACAAAAAAATGTTTTGAATGTTTTTTCAAAAAAGAATTCTCTAAACATTTTTTGGTATTTATTATCATCAAATTATTCCTCTTAGAGGTTTTGAAATGAATAATATGACCAAAACCTATCGATAAAACGTTTTATACTGTGCAAAAAATCTGATTTTTGAAAACTCACGAACGTCGACGAAATTGGGTTACGTAAGCTGGTGTTTTATAGGGTTATAGTGCGCGATTGCATACAACCATCGCTCGTTGGATGAAGACAACAAGAACATCCACATCCACCTGCCCGCTGAAAGATAGCAACAGTTAAAGACAGTTAATGTCTGACTCGCGAAGTCCGGTCCGAGTCTCTCCGTCGTACCGACAGACGCATTCCCACAGGAAGAGCGATCCGAGTGCTTTCCAGCCAACGCGACTAACCAAGCTCCAGACAAGCTTCATCAATGCATTGCCTATGAACTTGTCCACTACCCTTTCGAGATCGAGCAACAGCAGCAATGTTTGCACCTCACCAACGCCCCCAAGCCGCTCAAAGAAAGGGAAAGCGTCGAAGATGACGGGCAAGGACGAGGACCAGCTGACGGTGAACCCTATTTTTGAGAGAGTTGGTGATTACACCCGAGATGCGGAGCGGCGACAGCTGGACCGCAAACTCTTTGCTGCGGCAATCTTCGAGCTAGCCCTCGCAATCGTGTCACTCGAGCTGACTTGGCTGAACAGCACGTGGATCGATGGCATGGACGAGGAGAGGTGAGCGAATATGCTTCGCATCTGACTTGACTTATCCCCAACAATCCTAACTCATCTCTTCACTCTTTCGTCACAGTTTCCTCGACTTGGTCCTGCCCAACCCCGCTTCGAAAACGAACCCGAATAAGATGATAGCGATGACGCCTCCGCCTGCCGCCATCGCCTGCCAAGTAATTTGCACACTGAGCACATTTGTGCTGCTCTACCTTCGCTACGAATTGTACATGTTCGAGCACGCCCTCAAGGAGAGCCTCTGGAACAACGTCGTCAAGCTCGATTTCATTTACGACCAGCAAGAGTTTACCATATTCGTCCTTGAGATGACCGTGCTTTGCATCCACCCTTTGCCACTCGCTGGCTCTCAAAACATTGCGGTCTGCCTCATGTTTCTCAGATTCTACCTTTTCCTCCATCTTTTCAGAGACCATTCAGCGATATATAAGTCTCGTAGGGACATCATCGTCAAGATTTTTGACAAGGTGAGCGTTGGGAATGTGATTTTGCCCCTTAATTTTACTAGTTCGCTTCGCTCCTTGACATGTTGCGTATTCTGCCACTTACTTCTACTAACTCGTCGCTTCGCTCCGCGACTCGTGCAGATTCCGAACCCCCACTTCAACTGGTTTCAGACGGCGCAATTCGAAATTGACCAGAATCCAATTCGCTTCATGGCGGTCCTGACAACATACTATTTCTTCGTTTTCTCGTATTGCATCTACGTGATAGAACGAGAGTACAATCCAGTCGATTACACTTGGTTGTACGGTTGCTGGCACACGATAACGGTCATGACCACGCTCGGGTTCAACAACGTCCCCGCCACCTTCTTTGGGAAGCTGTGCACGTTCATCGCCGCCATCACCGGAATTTTCCTCGAGACGCTCTTCACGGTGACGGTAATCGGCCATCTTTCGCTCTCCCACTACCAAGATACCACGCAGAATTTCTTGAAGAAGCGAGTGGCGGATGAGGAAGAACGTCACTCTGCCGCTTCGTACATCCAGGAGCGCTTCCGGTTTGTACTTTACCGTCATCGTCAGGAGCGAATGAGAAGCAACAACAAAACGATCAGCATGGTTGACGAACCCGAGGTGTACGCAAAGAAAGAGACCAAGCACAAGCAGCGGCAGGCGCAAAGGCTCCTCGAATTTCATAAGTGCCGGCGATTCAAGTTTTTGAAAAGTAATTCTGCCGGGGACCCGTTCGTGGACAAGCTCAACGCCATTGGCAGACTGTGTGAGAAGGTATATCTAAATACGCGAAAGCAGGAAGCTAAGGAGATGAAAAATGGGAGCCTGCCTTCAACCCCGAAGTTCTCCTTTTTGAAAAAGAACTCTGCCGGAGATCCGTTTGTCGACAAGCTCGACGCCATTAACAGGTTGTGCGAGAAGGTATTTCAAAATACAAAAAAACAGGACGCGAAGGAGGAGGGAGAATCAAAGGATGGGCGCGAGACTGCAACCCCGATCTTGCAGCGTGCATTGAGGGAAGAGGAAGAGACGGATGCAGAGGAGGACGAGGAGGAGGAGGAGGAAGAAGAGAAGGAGGTGAAAGAGAAGGAGGAGGAGAAGAAGAAGAAGGGGATGAAATCGGACACTGACGACTGCAACGAAAACAAAAGTGCAACATCTCCTGCGCTAGAAGCGATGGTCCTAATGCTTCAAAGCGAGAAGGATATGAACAAAGAGTTGCAAGCGAAGATCAACGAGCTGACTGAGGAGTTGAATAGGTTGAAATCGACCACGGAAAGTGAAACAGAAGTCGAAGTCGAGGAGGAAAAAGGATAATTAGATTACAAACAGTTTTACATTTTTTGTACAATTTTATTTGTTGTCAGAATTTTCGTCTGCGTCCGGTTGTGTGCTCAAGAGCGGCGGAAGTGGGCCTTCATCGAGTACAAGGTCTTCTTCATCCTCCGTCTTCTTTCCCCCTATTTCTAAAGGCATCTCCTCCGTTAAAGACTTGATATACCTATTAATGTCTTCAGAATCCTGTGTTTCCAAGCTCCTTCGAAGCATGGCGAGCGGCGACTCGTGCTCTTCTTGCTCTTCTTGCTCTTCTCGCTCTTCTTGCTCCTCATGCTCTTTTTTATCTTCTTCCGTCCCCCCCCTCTCTTCTTGCTTCTTCCCAGCGGGCTCCTTCTCGTCCTGCTCCTCTTCATTGCCGTCGCCGTCATCCTGCTGACTCTGCGAAGACGTCCCAAATATCTCACAAAGCTGAGACAGGCCTCCTCTCATTAACTCCTCCTCCTCGGTAACCATTTCGTTTTCTATTCTATCACCGTCGTCGACGCCCCCGTCGTCAACACACGCATCCGTCTCCTTCTTCTTCCTCCTGAGATTCTTCTCCATCTCCATTAGGTGTTTGATCGCCAGGTTCTTCTGTTTCTCGATCTCATCAATTTCGCCTCTGAGCCTCACATTCTCCATCTCCAATACCTTCACCTGGTAGTCCCTCTCCTGTTCGAGCATAAAGATGCGTGCCTGTTGTTGACGAGCTACCTTCGCGTCTCTGGTCCAGGACCTGGTGATCTGCGACATGTGGTGGAGAGTCGGGTAAAGGTGATTGGTTTCCTGACTTGGCGACTGCCGTTGGAAGATTAAAGGTGGGTGGTCGTGGCTGGGAGGGGGCGTGGGCGGTGGCTGCTGTTGTTGTTGCTGCCGCTGTTCCGCCGCGATTGCTGCTTGAGAGAGCGAACTCTTTTCCTTGTCCTTGCCGTCATCGTTGGCGTCGGCGTTGTTGTTATCATCGTCGTCCCCACACAGGTCAATGACTTCCACCTCAGCATTGCGAGCCTTTGAGCGAAGATAAGTATTGAAGAGTTAGAGCACACCACAATCAAAACTATCAAATACGCCGAATCCCCTTCCCTCACCTTGGCCTGCACTTGGAACGCCTCCTTGAGCGTAACTTGCCTCATATCGTCAGAGTTCCCTCCCCCCTCCCTCCCAGAACTCTCATATTTGTCCAGCCACAAGACTTCCTTCGACAGGGACGCGTTCGGATTTTGCCTCTCGTTCTTCTTCGACTCTTCCTTCTCTATCTTCCTGAGTTGACTTATGAATTGGTTCTTCCTGTTGAAGAGGTGGGCGAGCTCTTTGTCGGTTTCTCGAAGCCTCTTCTTGAGCCTAATCTTCGCTTGTGGCGTCGAGAGGTTGGGCGCGCTTAGGAATTTGGCCTTCTTCGAGGTCTTCGAATTCTTCGAAGAAATGGCGGTGGTGTTGGTGGTGGTTGGGAGCTGGGCGTGCAGAGGCTTCTTCTTCTTCAGGTTATTATTCGAGGTTGTGAGCAGGTCGCAGGACGAGGTTGAGTCATCATCATCATCATCATCATCATCATCATCATCATCGGAAGTGGAAGAGTCTTCGTGCGCGGGCGCTCTTCGTTTCGCTTCTGATTCGTCCTTCTCGTGTTCATGTTGACTTTGATCATTCTCCAACCTTGTATCATCAGAGTCTTCTCCCCGCGAGAATTGTTCCCGATCCTGTTCTTCCTTCTCCCTCTCGTCCTCCTCCTCCTTGTCCTTCTCCGCCCGCCGCATCGCCTCAATCTCCCGAACCAGCACCTCATCCTTTCTAGCCCGCTTCAGATTGTCCTGCTGCTTCCTCTTCCTCAAATTCACGTCAAAATCCGCAGAAGAACTGGTAGATATGGACAGGTTGGGAGACTGCATAGAGTGCGTTTGCGGGCCGACGCCATGTCCGGATACGTGTCCACGGTCATCCCCCTCGCTCAGATTATCCTCCGCCAGCTGAAACAGAGTAGGCGGGCGAGCAGGCGGGTGAGTGGGCGGATGAGGAGCATTGCTAGAGCTGCTGCTAATGCTACCCGACTGCTGCGAGAGATCCTTCAGCGCCTCCCTCTTTTCGTGACGCTTCTCCTTGAGCTTCGCCACGGCACTGGATGCAGTGGTGGTGGTGGTGGTGGTGGTGGTGGTAGTGGCTCTGCCGCCAGGAACTCGTTTCTTCTTCAGCTTGCCCATTGTTTTGATGTGTGCCCAAAATGCCTCCAAGCCTCGGGGGCTCACTGCCAGCACTAAACAAATGTCACGAAATGACGGAGTAGGCGAAGTCTAGAGCATTAAGTGTTGTAGGCGAGGGCGCTTGGTGCTTTAAATCAGTCGATTGTCCGCTAGTTTTGTTCCCAGTGTTTTTTTCTCCTTTTTTTTCAGAGCCATGAAATGTAGGGCCTCCAACCTTTTGCTCGATTTCGCTTGAAGAACGCGCAGTCAGCTCATCAGGTTTTATATCAACGGTCATGTCAAAACTCAACGCCAATGCGGCGTCGTTTAGCTTCAACCCTACGGCGTCGAGCTGGACGCCATCCACGAGCTTCACGGCCCCCACTACGAAGCCCGTGTCCACTCCTAGTGTTAACAATCCTAATGCCCCGTCATTCGTTCCTAAAGTCTCCGCTAAAGAATGGAAGCCAACGGTGAGAAACATAAGTGCCATCAGCAACACGTATGTTGATGACGGTGCCGTAGAAAAAAAAGAAAGCCATTGAAACCCATTCAGCGCCATGAAATGCCCATGAAATGCCATTCACTACTCCCCTAACTCAACCCTAACTCATCTCAACCCCTTCAGAACCAGAATACCCCTCCTCAGCAGGCCAATACCAGCCTACCCAACGCCATCCAACCCCCCGGCGCCGTCTCTAACGCCTCCAAGCCAATGATGCAGCAGATGAAGCAGGTGAGGCAGGCAGTAGTCGAGCGACATATGAGCTCATATATCACTTCCCCCGCAACAACAACAACAACAACAACAACAAGGACTCATTCTTACCCCCCCCCCTAACTCCCCCCCCCCCCCTAACCCCCACCCTCTCAAACCCTCACCTTAGCCCAATCCCGCCCCCGCCCCCCCTCCCGCCCCTGCCCCTGCCCCTACCCCCGCCCCCGCCGCCGCCCCCCAGCCTTCCGCCTCAAACGCCCCCGTCGTCCCTTCCAAGCCCCTCGCCGGAGCCTGGGGAAAGTCCACCGACACCGTCCGCTCCCCCAAGTCAATCGTAACCGACAACAATAAAGACATCATCAAGGCTAAAGAGGAGGCAGCTGCGGCTGCCAAGGCGGCCCTCGCTGCCAAGAAGGAGAGCGAGAAGAAGGAGGGTAAATCAGAAAAGAAGGAGAAGGGAGAGAAGAAGTCTCGTAATGAGAAGAACAGCGAGCGCGGAGAACGCGGAGATAAGAAAGAGAAGGTGAGAAGATATCGATGTAATCATCGAAACATAATTTATTCTAACTCGTCACTTCGCTTCGCTCGTCGCAGGAATCGAGCGGCTCCAAGTCCGCGTCTTCCAAAAATACGGAGGATGGAGGTGACCGTGACAAAAAGGGAAAGCGCGAGGGAAAGCGCGAGAAGTCTAGGAAGTCAGACAGCGAGAGGAACAGCGAGAGGAAGGGCAGAGGCCCCGCCGTCAGCAAAAACAAGGAGCTCGGACTGACCCCTGTGGCCGCCACCGGGGGAAATATCCTCGGAAAGAGCAGCTGGGGCGCCAAGCCCGCGCCCTCTCCCACCCCCGCTCCTGCACCGACCCCTGCTCCCGCCCCCGCCCCCGCCCCCGCCCCCACCCCCCCCACCCCCGCCCCTGCCCCCGCCGCCGCCCCTAGTCCCGCCCCCGCCCCCTCTCCCGACCCCGCTCCCGCCGCCGACCCCAGCCCCACCCCTGCACCCGCTCCCGCCGCCGCCCCTACTCCCGACGCCGCCCCCGCTCCCGCTCCCGTCCCCCCCACCACATGGGCCCGCCAGGCCGCGGCCCCTCCCCGGAGTCCGACCCGCGATACCGGCAGCGGCTCAGCCAACGATGACGACAAGTGGTCGAAACGAGGCCAGGCTCTCCCCGCCGCCTCCGCCAACCCCCGCACACAGCAGGCGCGCCCCTCAGGGGCCGACGCCATGGGATGGGCAAGAGGGAAGGCCCTCCCTGTGGGCCTCTACGAGCCGAAGGAAGACGACAAGGTCCAACGCTACAGTGCGGCCGACCTTTTGGCTGAGCGCCTCAACTTCACTGCCAAGCCCACGTCGGGCTTCAACGCCCCTGACCACGTCATCTGGTCGGACGATGATCGAGTGCAGCAGCTGATCGCCAACTCCACCGCGGGAAGGATCGGAGGAGACGTTTCTCGCAAGGGTGAGACCGCTCCGGAGCTCAAGGACTGCAAGCCCCTCGAGGTCAATGAGGAGACGAGGTGGAAGGGCAAGGTCCTCGGAGCCGAAGAGGAGCTCTCCGATTACGACGCCACCATTAAGACGGCCCTGGTCGTCCTGAACAAGCTGACGATGACTAACTTTAACAAGCTCAGCAAGCAGTGGGTGCAGTCCGGTATCTGCGACTCCGAGGAGCTGATCAAGGCAGGAGTCGAGATCATCGTAACCAAGGCCCAGCAGGAGTCCCACTTCTCCGAAATGTACGCCCGACTCTGCCAGGTCATGAGCGGGCAGGTGCAGAATTTCAAGCGCGTCGTTGTAGAGAGGTGCCAGATGGAGTTCGAAAAGAAGCCAGAGGAGAAGGTGAGGAGAGCGTAAGAGACTTATGCACTGCTACATTAATCTAACTCGTCGATTCGCTCGTCGCTTATCCAGCTCGAGGCGCACTGGAAGGAGGGGGACGGAGAGGACGAGAAGGTGTATTGGACTGGTCTCATCAAGAAGTATTACCTGGGGCACATGCGCTTCATCGGAGAGCTCTACTTGATTGACCTCATCAGCCAGAAGGTGATGCTGAAAATACTCCCGACCCTGCTCGGGGAGGACGACGACGAGAAAATAGAGTGCTTCTCCAAGCTCTTCGAGACGGTAGGGTACAAGCTAGAGCAGCAGGCCGCGCACAACAAGGCCAATTCAAAACCGGCCTCCAGCGACCAGCTCGAAGCGTGCTGGGAGGACGTCGACAAAATCATATCGGACAAGCAGACCGGATCGAGGATTAGGTTCATGCTCCTGGACCTGAAGGAAATGAAGCAGAAGGGATGGGTCTCCCGCCGCAAGGTGGAGAAGGCCAAGACCCTCGACGAGATACATAGGGATGTTGCTAGGGAGGAGGCTAGGGCGCAGAGTGGAAATAGGGGAGGAGGAGGTTCCAGGGGAGGTGGAGGAGGAGGAGGCCGACCGGCCATGGGACACGGGGACGCGAGGAAGCAGAGGCAGCAGCCCCAGGTTGACAGCGACGGCTGGTCGACCGTCAACAAGCCGGCCGGAAGGTCCAGCTCAAGACAAACCCCCAACGGAGGAGGCAACACTTCTCCCAACTCGGGCAACAAGCAGTCGGCCTTCGCCGCCCTCGCGGCAAGCCCGAACGCAACCAAGTCGTACCCCAAGCCCACCATCGAGCCGGCCGAGTCGGGGAAGAGGTTCCAGAGCGCCATCAAGGAGTACCTCACCAACGGAGACATCAATGAGCCCGTCACCATCCTCGGAGAGGTCACAGGCGGAAGCGCCGAGCACGGAAACGTCGCGGTCAGCAAGGCCTTCGACTTCGCCCTCGAGGGCAAGGACAGCGACTGCGCTGCCGTCGTCGCCATCGTGTCCAAGGGAGTCGAGACCGGGGCCTTGCCCAAGACGTGCGTCACCAGCGGAATCATCGAGTCCCTCGAGTTCCTCTTCGACGTCGCCATCGACGCCCCCCTCGCGCCCAAGAACGCCTACAATGTCTGCAGCAAGCTTGCCGACGCCGGGTGCTTCGACCGTGATGCCGTTGGTAGCATCGGGGACATGGGAGGTTTCAGGGGAGAGAAGGCAGTGGCGTGGGCCCAGGAGCTCGGTTGCGACGGAGCCGTTTTGGACAAGCTCCGGTAGTATTCAGTCTCTCCGTATTGTGATTTTAGCTAGTTTAACGAGACGTTATAAAAATTGATATGAGATGTAAAGAAAATGTGAAGACGAAAGAGGGGGGGTTGGGGGGGAAGTTGAGGGGGGAAGGGGGGGGAAGAGAAGGGGTTGGAGAGGGGGGAAGAGGAATAAGAAGGAGAAGCAGAAGAGGAAGAAGAATGGTGTGTGACAATGCAAACGACCAGATAAATTTTTGAGAATCTGGACGCAGTAGTGGCTAGTAGTTCGGAGACGAGACGTAGTAGTTAGGGAGGGAGGTGTGTGATATGGGGTGGTGAAGTGAAGTGGGGGGCGGGATCGGAACGGAAGTAGTGAAGTGTACGTAAGTGGGTTGAGGGGGTAATGCAAAGTAAAAGGAATCCGCATGGATGAGTTTTTCGTAAAAAACACTTCTACCCTGGTATATATATTTTTTACTTTGCACCCGAAGATAAAAAATAAGGCACTTCTAATAAATAAATAGACCTTTCCACTTCTTCATCTCTAGTCGGTAATAGTTTGGCTATACGTCCACATCTTTACAATTTAAAGCCCTTCAAGGGCTGGCACTTGCTTTCTGCGGTGCCGGGCACGGACTGGGCAAGGACCTTGGGGGACATCAAAATCTAACTCTGTCACTTGTCGCCAAGCTGGAACCCCTCACTTGCTTGCTCCGTATCAATTGCAAAATCAAAGACACTAAAGCAGCATCCCCTTTTTGGTAACATTCGTCATGACAGGGTCAAAGGATAGCGCTGGAGTTGCTCCATCCCCCTCAAACTCCTCAGATTCGACAATTCCAGGCAGTTCCATCGAGCCTGACACTTCTGGGAGAAGCTCCCCAGCACTGACAGCGTTGAGTTCGAAGCGGATGAGCAAGCAAATGGGGCTCATCACAAGTAGAGTGAAGAGCTTCTTTAGAAGTAGTAAACGTGGAAGTAAGAAGATATTTGTCACACAGATGAACAGGCCCAGTATAAAGGACGAGGTGAGTAGGGTGTGTGCTTGGACTGGGGAGTGACGAACGAGCGGGAAGGAGATTATTATGGGTTCAACCATTCTGACGCCAGAAAACTACTGCCATCCTCCTTCTTCCAGCTTTCTACAGTTGAATCAGAGGGACAAGTCTCAGAGGTGAGGTGTTTTATTTTTATCATCGGCATTTTGTGTTTCGTTATCATTCATTATTGCAGCTCTAACCGCCACGCGGTGTTCGTCTATTCTTATACGTTCATCACAGCGCTCTGTAAACGATCCAGACAAGGGGATGTCAGCAAGAGGTGAGCGACAGCGATGACCATGAGGAGCTAGGCAACCTGTTGGCGTCGGGCTCCTCGCTGGCCGCAGTATCTCCTCGCTGGCTGCGGTATCTAACCCAAAATCTTCACGCTCGCAACTTCTCGCTACGCTCGTCGTAGACCTCGCCCATTACGAGTTGGAGCAGATTGAAACGGTGAAGGCAAATGGGGAAAAGAGTGTCCGAATGCAATTCGCGAGGAGGAACAGTCAGTATCACCAAGGAGCAAGTGTCCTCAAAAATACTACATCTTCGCCCACCAACGAATCACGCAAGGGAAGGGGGAAGCGAAATCTACACGGGTGGAGGACGCAGAGGAGGTGAGAGTGGAGAGTGGAGAGTGAGATAAGAAGGGCGAGGAGAGGAGGGCAAAGTTGAATGAAGTTCTATTACGCATATACACACAATTCTAACACGATTGTGCAGGCTCAACATCGAAAATAGCTTGAAAGAGCAATCAATAAGCGAGAGGGGGGGGGGTGATGACAGCGCGGGCGAAAATTACGAAGATAATGGACTTTATGGCACTTTCGATCCCAACGAAAGCGGCTCCCGCGAAGAAGAAGGGGGGAGCTCACGGGGCGGGAGCCGGGAGTACGGATACGGAGAAAGCGCACCGCCAAGTACGATTAGCCTTGACGGGGAGGATTTAGGTGAGCGAGAGATTGAATCCCCGAGTTCGCGAGTTGCTGTAATTCGTTTCTAACACATGATGCGATTTTGGTTACAGGAATCGTTGAGTACCACAAGCATCTTGAACTTGACTGCATTAACAACGGGGAGGACGGAGATGGCGGGGAAGGAGATGCAGCGAGCGCCATATACCTTCCTACAACGCCCGGGCCCAGTCGCATAAGGAGGAAGAGTCTAAGCGACCTCACCGACCTTGCCGTGGACCGACAGCCTGTTAAATTTTCGCCTCCCGGGTCAATGAAGCATTTGCCAGTTGTTGCAGCAAACCAAGTTGGAGGAGATACTGGTGGCGGGGGTGACGGAAGCGGGAGTGAAAGCGGAGTTGGACGCAACGACGGTACCGGATCCCTTCGAAGTCAAGCGTCATTGGCAAGCGTAAGCGAAAGCGAAGAGCCCGACGTGGACCATATTAAGGTCCGCATCCACCCGGGCTTGATCGTCAACGTAATCGAAAACGTGCTGAACTTCGACAAGGACGAAGACGAAGGCGGCGGGCAAGTTATCGGCACCGACATATGGTACACGAAGGACGAAATCAGCGAGTTCCGAGTTCAAGGTAACGAGGAGCAATTCCAGGAGGAACTGACGACCGCACAGGACAACATGAAGGTGAGTGTACTCGGCGAGAAGCAAAGCGGCGATGCTGCTATGTTTCTTCGCGATTTCTTATTCAACGTCACAGAGGCTTGTGGTCAACAAGGACGACCCGAACTACAAGAAGGAGATGGAGATGAGCAAAATGATCGCCAAGCTGCTGGAGACGGACTGGGAGGAGGGAATGAGCAAGAGCGATAAGTCGGGGAAGCAAACGTGGGACAAGGGAGGGGGAGAGAGCGGAGGCTCGACCATGTTCTACATGGGAGACGACGGCCGTGCGACGTTCGAGAACGAGGACGACGCAGAGGAGGACAGGACGTGGGAGACGGATACGGCGAGACGGAGGGAGAGGAGGAGAACGAGGGGGACGTTTACGGTTCGCAGCAGGAGGGGGACCAAGGTTGATCTATCGAAGGAGGTGAGAGCGAGTAGTTTTGGAGTTTTGGAGAAGGAGAAACTATTCTAACAGGGTTACTGCGGAATTCCGAAATAGGGAGGGAGCAACCGCAACAGCATGGGCGAAAACGATCTCAAGGATATAATAGGACAGGCCAAGGCCGAAACCGTGGCGGCTATAATGGCAGTAGAAGCTTTGAATTTTTCAGACGACGATGCGGACTGAAAACTTAAATTAAATAAAAACAGGATTTCTTAATGAAAATCTCATTATGTTATCGATTCGATGTGTGGCGTGTTTTGTGTGTTGCGCATTCTTACTTGAGAGTGTTGTTTACTTGTGCATTTCTGAGATGACCTTGTTCTGCAGCTCCTCTAGGGCCTCGCAGGCCTCGACCATGTCGACGAGGCACTCGTCGCTGAGGCTCGGTGCGGTGGCGGAGCTGTTGTCGCTGGCGGAGAGCTCCTCGACGTTGTCCCAGGCGACGGCGGCCTCGGGGGAAGTGGCGCCGAACTTCTTCGTCGCGGCCTTGGCCTCGGCGATGGCGGTCTGGAGGGCGGAGGAAGCGTAAGGGGTGAGGTGGCTCTCCTTGCCAGGGACGACGGAGGCCATCTTGACGTTGGCGGGCACGTTCTTGACATCCTCGGCGAGCTGTGTGTGTGTTAGAATCACTTGGCTGGCAGCCTGCTGGCGGGTTTCGTAAAAGTGGTGATGCTCACCTTCTTCATCTTCTCAAAGGTCTTGGAGTTCTCCTTCAGGAGCTCCTCGAGCTGGGCCATCTTGGTCTGGTACTCCTCGCAGGCGGTGGTAGTAATATCGCACTCCTCGTCGAGGGAGGACATGTCCGGTGTCGAGGCTGAATTGACCTCCTCCACCTCCGACCACGCAACCATGGCCTCGGGGGAGCCCTTCCCAAACTTCTCTTCGGTTGCCTTAGCGGCGTTGATAACGTCGGCAGGGGTGGCGCTCAAAATACTCGAGAACCTCGTGGCGCGGGCTAGGGATTTAGTTCGAACGGATTAAAGTTAGAAGGATTGAGGAACTCAGTTGACGAATAAAGTTGCCCACGTATCTGTTGTCTTATGAACCCTTTTTGGACCTATTTCTCACCGGAACGCATGGCTGAGGGGCCTACAGTCCACGCAAATGACTGGCCGAGGAGGGCGAGGGCAAGTACGGCGAAGAACTGCATCGTGAGGCTGTTTGTTTTGGTTTTCGGATGAAAATGGAAATCTGCCTCTTTTTCACTGGGAAAACCATGCCAAAATCATGTCCATGAGGAGTCCGATCAGATTACCCACCGTTGTGGGATACGTGCTCATAGGGACGGGCGTAGGCATCCTGTTGGCGTGTCAGATGTTCAAGCTGCACGACATAGAGGTTCAGGAGACCTCCCTTTATGGTGCGTTGCTATGACGATAAATGATTGAGGATTTGTACAGCTGGCTTTTAATGATTAACGGATGTCACATGATGTAACGTGATGTTAGATGTAACAATTGTTGAGTTGCAGAGGAACGTGTGTTTTATTTTGCATTTTACTAAGCTCAAGGGCGCTGTTCAGGCTGTCCATGAAATACCGATGAAAGGGTTTGTACCGACACGCAGGCGGCATGCCAACCCTAACCCTTTCTAACCTCAACCCTTGCAGGATACGGTTGCCACGAGGAGGAGTCCAAGCCCATCATGCGCGGTCTCCTACACGCCATATCCTGCGTGGTTTGCCTGTCTTCGATGGTGCTGAGCTATCTAAAGTACGGCAGCCGCAGGCACCCTAGTGATTTCGTCATGGCATTTTTCAGCATGCAGTACTTCGCCAGCGCCATCTACCATAGACATAGAGCCTACCCGACCGTGATTTCCACCTTCACCAATGTCGACATTGGCTGGATCGCATGCACAATAATAGGTTGCTCTTTGATGGTCAGGCTGAAGAAGCTCCGTCACGTCCTGTTTGTCTTTGCTAGGTGAGCTGAGGGAGCGAAGCGACGAGTCCTATGAAGAAGGGTCGAAATCTAGTACAAGGCTTTGGAATAGAGAACTTACTTAACATTATAACGTTCAATTATGCTGACTGTATGTTATGTGTGTGCATTGCAGCTTCGTGGCCATATGTTTCGTCGTGGAGGTTGTGTCGCATGGGTTACCCGAGCAGAAGTATGTCGAGGCCGGGGACTGGCTGGAACACTTGTCTCAGTTCAAGGAGAACATCAAGGTGAAGAGCTTCATATATTCGCACTTCTACGAGCCTTGGGTTTGGGTTGGTTTGAAGGCGATTAGTGGTATCAGGTAAGACGAGGCAAGCTGATGTAAGACTCGAAACTCTTAAAAAATTAACATTCTCTATGCCCTTTTCAGCTTCGCACTGATCCCGTTCTTCAGCCCAGCAGCCCTCCGGTGGGGAAAGTACGACAGGACCCAAAAGTCCATGTTCGCCCTCACCTTCTGCTCTTATTTGCTCGCCTTCGTCTGCTTCGGCCTCCAGACCCTCTCCCGCAAGGCCGACTTCTCGCTGACCATAGTCTGGCACGTTGAGAACGTCTGGGGCTACCACGAGGACTTCCACTTAATCCTCGTCATGGCGCACACTTTCACCAGCCAGATGTACGATTACATTTACGCTGACGTCAAGGGGGACAGCCCGCAGGAGGTGAGGCGATGTACCGAGCGAAGCGACCAAGACCATGGAAACTATATATAACATAATATCATAATGATACCCTGTGCTGCCAATTCCACCGCCGTTTCTAACGTCGCTCGGCCCGCAGCTGCTCTCGCACATGCTCGAGAGGGTTGAGGAGGACTTTCAGATGGACTACGTCGGCTTTTTGAAGGACAACTTCGAGGAGATTCGCAAGCAACTCAGGGAGAGGAGGGAGAAGGGGCTAACAGGTTTCAATATGAGGCAGACGCTCAACACCATGATGAGCGGTAGCGGATCGGCCGGAAGGGTTGGAGGGGGTGGAGGGGGAGGAGGGGGAGGAGGAGGGCCGAGGATAAGCCTCGAGGAGCTAGCGAGCCTGAAGAGGCGTCTCAACTCGAATATAGAGGAGGTGAGATGATTAGAGGCTGGAGAGGCGTCGAGGACGCTCTATCATCGCCACGCATACGTTATTAATTATTCTAACTCAATCATCTTACCGCTCGCTCGCAGCTGTCGGCTTACATGCGTTTCGGCCGCGCCAGTAACAGCTCATCCGCCGACTCAACCGACGCCGTAACCTCTGAAGATTCCGTCGTCCAGGAACCTGAGACCTCGACGAGGGGAAGTAGAGGGAGGAAGAAGGAGAAGGAGAGTAATGGGAGCAACGGGAGGAGCAGCAGCAGGGCGAGGAGCAAGAGCAGAGGCAAAAGCAATGGCAACGGAACGAGAAAGAGCAGCCGGAGGTCGTAGAAAAGAAAGAGAAAAAAGGGTTACGTTTATATTTTTTAAGTCCTCGCTCTTTTTCTTTTTCTTTTCTTCCCTTTTTCTTTCACCTTTGATTATACGGTCGGATTGCGGAGTTTTGCCCTCCATTCAATTGCCCTACACCGTTTTATCTTATCTTGCCTGTTAAACGTTTTTTGCTTCTGCCCCCCCTCTTCTCCCTTCTCACGGACGGATTGCGGAGTTCGGTCCTCCATTCAATTGCCCTTGCCGTGACGACGTTTTAATAATATACCCTCACTACTTCTCCGTCTCGATCCTGTACTGCCTAATATCAGCGATACTGGTCAAGACCCAGCCTTCCCTCTCACACATCCTCTTCAACTCAGGTAACCTCGCCATCTCCCCAACATTCTCTTCACTAACAATCTCACACAGAACTCCGCAAGGGCTCAAACCCGCCAACCTAGGAAGATCAACGCTAGCCTCCGTATGTCCATCCCTCGTCAAAACTCCCCCCTCCCTAGCCCTGAGAGGAAAAATATGCCCCGGCCTAACGAAATCATCCGCCGTAACTTCGTCGTTACCCTCTACGCTACCTTTCGCTAATAAATTACACGTTTTAGCTCTATCGATAGCGCTTATCCCCGTCGTAATACCGTGTTTCTGCGTGGCGTCAACGCTGACAGCGAATGCCGTCCCTTTAGGATCCTGATTATTTTTAAGCATCGGTGGTAATTCGAGGACCTGCATGTATTCGTCTTCCATGGCTACGCATAATACTCCGCTTGTTAGTTTAACCATTTTATGGATTGTCTCTTTTGTGGCTAGTTCGGAGGAGAGGATTAGGTCGCCTTCGTTTTCACGGGACATGTCGTCGACTACGCAGACTAATTCACCACGGGACATGCTGACGACGGAGAAAGAAAGCGAGGACGACGGGACGGAAAACGAGAACGTTTTGAAAGTTATGTTAGAAACAAAACGATAAGTAGAACGTTGGCAGTCAGATACGTTATGTGTCGGGGGCTTATCGATCGTTGTCTTAAAAAAATCGCGGCTCCCTCGGGCCAGGGCGGGGCTCTCACCTCAGAATCGCAGCCTCGACAGATTCCCGTCCGAAGCACCAACCATCTTTCTCAGCTATGACACCTTCCTCTGAAAGGCCTGATTTTAGGGAGGCGTTGGGCTTGCTAACGGTTGCGCCGCCTCGACGTGCCATGGGCATTATCTGATCTTCGCTTAGTAGATGTTCCATTTTTTCCTTTTTGGCACGGAGGTAATCACGGTTGTATTCGTTTACTTCTCCGAGGACCTTTCGGGTGTTCAAGACTGTGACGCCTAAGTCTTTTAACTGTCTTAATTTGAAAGGATTATTCGTCATAAGGTTAAGTTTCTTAATCCCCAAATCATTAAGGATGCTAGGTACGCAAGTGTATTCTCGGGCTTCAGCGGGGAGGCCGAGGTGGAGGTTTGCGTCGACTGTATCGTAGCCGATGTCTTGGAGGGCGTAGGCTTTTATTTTGTTGGCGAGGCCTATGCCGCGGCCTTCCTGCATGAGGTAGACGACGGCACCGCCCTGAGGTGAGGGAAGAGAGGAGAGGAAGCATAGGTTAGGGTTGAACCGTTATGTATGTGTTAGAATTGTATGGTGGTGGTTGAGGCGGAGGCGCGCAGCCAAGCGGGTGCAGCCAAGCGGACTCCGCCCAGACGTTCCCCACAGACGTTCCCTCCCTTCACATACGTTCCCTCCCTTCCTGTCGGCTGCACCCTTCTCTCACCTTCTCCTTAATCCTCTTAAGAGCCTCCATAAGTTGACTAGCGCAGTCGCACCTCAAACTTCCAAAAACTTCACTAGTGAAACACTGGTCGTGGAGGCGGACGTCGACGACGTCCTCGTTCTCGAAGGGCTTGGAGGAAGAGGAGGAGGAGGAGGGGGGAGGAGAGTAGATTACTACGGGTTCCATGGGGTTTTGAAGGGAGGTTTGGGAGTAGGGGAGGGAGAGTTGGGAGCGGTACGCGCGGATGCGGAAGGTGCCGAGGGGGGTGGGGAGGAGGGAGTCGCCGTGGGGGACCCACTGTGTGTGTGATTGTGGCGTTTGTTGTGACGTTTGTTGTGTGGTTTGTTGTGTGAGTGTGGTGTGATGTGTGAGGTGAAGGTGTCACTACTCCGCACAGTTCGTTCGGTGTCACTGATGTGTGTGTGTTGCTTGTCATGCTGTTAGGGTTTCTACGGTCTCGCTCACCTCATTAGCCTGCGTGATATCACCATCTTGTCTCTCAGCGTCCTTAAGCACTCCCAGCCCTTTCCTGTTAGTGTCCCTGTTTGTGTTGTGTTTGGCGTGTGGAATGTTAAGGTTTTTGCTGCTTGGGTTACTGCTTGCGAATGTAAAGGCACTAACACGAGCTAACGTTATAAATGGTAGAAATAGAAGTAGGTAGACGATTATTGATGATGGAAGGGAAGTCATGATAAGTAAAAGATGCGAGAGTGGCGTCTAGTATAGAGGTAGAGGAGGCACTAGAGGGTGACAGGCCGACACGTGTTTTCCGGCAATAACGATTTCAGTACAAATATCAACTCAAATATCGACTGAAACGATATCTAGTGATATATATTATGTCCCTCTATGCTTAGAGGAAGGAGGTGATATTATTATTATTGCTGTTAGGTAACGTTGAGGGGCAATAATAGCCGCAGCAAAATGCAATTGATGATGAAGAAAGGCGATTGGCCTCCAGAGCGACTATTCCTGATTATATTCCTGGGACTGAAAAAACCGCCTGCGTACTTCTTTTATTACCATTCCAAGTTTCATATTAAACACTTGTCACGTTCGTTGAATCAATTCATTCTAAAAAGTTCGTAAAGTCGATTTTCAGCACCATCACGCCGACAAATCCTCAGCTGCTCTGCTCGTTCACTTCTACACTCATAAATAATCATCGAGTGAACCCGGTTACAGTTTCACCGGTTACTCCAATGCCTTCTCAAGCAACGTCCTCTCCCCTTCCACCCCCCCCTGACCCGTCCACCTGCCCTCACAAAATGTTTCCTCCCCTAAACTCCCCCTTTGACAAATTAGACAAATACCTCACCAACCTCCTCTCCTCAATCTACCTAAGCTACCTCGAATACCCTCTAACCGTAATCGGAACCTGGTTCGGTATCCCTTTAACCTCAATGTCTTTAGTCCCTGGACTCCTCTCACTCCTACATTTACACACTAATAAAACCACTAATAAAACCTACCCCAAGTTCTACATCACCTTCATTATCCTCTACTCAACTCTACTTCTATTAAAGTGGTTCCACCTAATAACTCTTGGTACAAGCTACAAATTCTACGGCGTCCCCAAAACCTATCTCTTCCTCTCAATAATAACAATCCAAACCTTATCCCATTACAACAACACAATCCACATAACATCATGGTACATAAACTCATACTACCTAACACAATTAATAATCCTAACAATTAAATATACCGCGAGACGTATGCGGCCAAGCCACGCGTGTCACTCCATCCTCAAGTTCCGTAAAAGATTACTAAAAAACGTCACATTTTTAAACACTCGAGGTTACACAGTCTTTGAAAGTTTTCCTTCAGGAGACGCTGCGGGTGGTTTCGTCGCCGGAGCCGTAGCGTACGAGGTAACGGGGGATTGGAGGTGGTTGGGTTTAGGGGTTGGTGCGAGTTTGGGGAGGATTTATTTTTATGCGCATCATGTGAGTGATGTGGTTGGGGGGGGGGGGATTGCGGTGTTTGTT
>BRXY01000430.1:0-62328 GCA_030267945.1 Triparma strigata | reverse complement strand
GGGGGGGGGGAGATAGAGAGCTTGCAGCTGGGAAAGGAAGAAAATATTAGAAGAAAAAGAAAGGAACAGACGTTTTTTTCGTTAAGGTTAAAAACACACACAGAATCCTAAATCCCCCCCCTCCATCCCCAATACCCTCTCCTCACAACTCTCTTCTTTAAAATCGTCTCAAATCGTCTCAGTATCACATTCCGGGAAGAACGCCCCCTTGAAAGCCTTCCTTTTAAAACACTGCTTCAAACACGTCTCTTTACTCTTCTCCATATCCCCCCCAGGTTCCATATCGATGAACCCGTCAGAATCGTAATCGCATTTCGACATAATTATGTCCGTTGAACCAATAACTTTCAGGACGGAACGGGAGAGGAAGTTCAAGGTTCCGATTGCGGTGTCGAGCTCCGAACGGGAGAGGAGAGAATCAGAGTTCAGGTCCAGGTGACGAGCGGCGCACTGGGGGGAGGACGGTTGAGGGGTTTTGTTAGATTGAAGAAAAAGACACAGGGGAAAGTTAAGACAGAGTGAGGAATAAGATGAGAATATTAGCCCCGGACCTTGGGGACAGGACTGTCGCCACGCTGCTACGAATACATGTTCATTAACCAGGAGACTACTACGCGTGATGATTTCTTTCACAGTCTCTCGTCATTAAAATCAGACTCCGTTGAAAATCGAAACTATCTGTCAGTTCTCCTTCCGCCGTCGTTTGTCGTTTATAAACGTCGTTTCTTGTTTTATAAATGTTTCTGAAGCTCAGCCTGGCGCCAGCCTATGTGGCCTTTCTGCCCTGGCACTTACCTTTATCATTCCTTCACGTGAAATTGGACATTCTTCGTCCGATGTACTGCTAGTAACTGAAGGAGATAGAAGGAGGAGGATAGTCATAATGATAAAACAACGCATATTTGCTGTGGAGGACCTTTAACTTTCCAGAAGAATTGGATTCCGTTTCGGGTCTTGAATTAACGTCGAACACGACACGACACGCTTTAAAATTGTTACGCTTCGCATATCTACCTTCAAGAAACCCCATATTCAAACCAAACTTTCTACCTCCATACCTCAAAAGACGTTCATTTCATCGTTTCTATATCCGAGAGACGCCCATCCCCCTTGTTATTAAGATTCACTGTTCCAAGGACTACTCTGAAGCCAAGGACTACTCTTACGGTCACCACAACGACTATTCCTCTAACAGACCCCATATCGCTCGTCCAACTCTGTGTCATTCCGATGCTATCTATCCATTGGATCCCTCTTTCGCTCACTCTCCTCCTACCTCTATTGATGCTCGTCATGTATTTATGTGATAGAAGGAAAAAGAGGACAAATAGTTTAGATCTTTTGGAACCATTGTTGAGGGACGCTATATTACAGGTGAGCGTCGATAGTTACAGCAATTTAATTGCTGTAACATCCTGATTTGATGTTTTTCTAACGTTAACACTTTCAACCTTATTCTGTCCCACTTACTAGGACGATGACTTCGATAGTTTCGATCAAAGGATAAGAGCAGACACGAACGATAGCGTTAACGACGACATTTTAGTCGTGGAGGATATGGGAGAAAATGAGGAGGAGGGGAGGGTCGTCGAAATTTAGCCTTTTTTCATGTGCATGGGTCGTAATTTATCTTTTGCTTTGTTTATTATTATTATTATTATTATACAAGTTTTGTTTAATTTTGTTTTTGCTAGCCGCACAATACTATAATACTACAACACTACAACACCCTGCCTCCGTTTCATCTCCCGCTTGCTCTACCTCCTCCTTGTCTACCTCCTCCTTGTCTACCTCCTCCACTAGCTCTCCCCCCACTAGCTCTCCCACCGCTCATCCTCCCCCCTCCCCCTTCATGTACACTCCCCCCATGATGATGATGGTGCCTCCTCGCCCCTAACACACTCCTCCCCTCAGCTATATTCTGCCTATCCTCGTCTAATTGCTCTATGAAGACTTCTTGGATCATTAACATGTCACGTTCTTCTTCCATTTCTAAACCTATTGCGTTCCTGTGCGCGACGACTGAGTCGGGCTGACCGATTGCGGTGACCATGCAGACCATCTGGTCGGCGAATGGGGGGAGGAGGTTGGAGCAACGGGGACAGTGGACTGTGTAGAGGTACGGGTCCATTGGGCCGCAGTTTTGTACCGAGAGGGGGCAACGGCAAGTGCCGCGCTTCGAGAGGCGGACGGATAAAGATGATACCTCGTCGTAGTCGCGGTGGGTTTTCAAAAAATAGCGGTAGTCCTCTTGCCAGCGGAGGTAGCGTCGGAGCTGGGAGTCTGCGCCTTCGAGGTGGTCGTTGAGGAGGGCCTCCCAGGCTCGTTTGTGTTTGTCCTCTTGGTTTTCGTTGCTGTCGTCCTGGGAGTCTTTTGTTCTTAGACCCATCGCGCCGAGCATGCGCTTCATTTTTCCGACTTTGTGGACGACTCGTTTGAAGGTTGACAGGCGTTTGACGCGGCCCTTGGCGTTGAAGTTCTTGCTTATGCTTCGCATGAGTTCTTGGTCTGGACTGGTTGTGTCTGGGCCGCGGAGTTCGTGGCTGGCCTCTGCTACCTTTTTGGAGGCGTCTTCTCCTCCGCTGACGGGCATTACGGTGCCGAACTTTTTCAGCCGGAGGGTCTGATTTCGAGTGAGCTTTTTCGCTGACGCCATGGTCGTGAGGCCGCCGTTCCTCTCCCGGGCCGCACGGACCTCGGTCTCTTTCTTGACTTCGGCCATTGTCTGTTCGTAGTGGGTACCCTCTTCGGCGATTTTTCTTGTTGAACCATTTTGAGGGCTTTGCTTCGGAGTTCGAAGGCTGCAAAAGAACGAAATTAATATCGGAGCAGTTGTGTGTAGTTCTGTGTGTGAGAGGAGAGGAGCGAGAGAGCCAAGAAAGAGCTACATACTAATCTCCTTCTATAACTCACCTTTCACCCTTCTCTTCAGTGTGCCCTATCTCCAAACTATCTCCCTCTGGTATTATTGGCTGATCCTGAAAATCATCTAACTTGCTTGCAAATGTTGCTCTAAACCCTAGAGGAGGGCTGGTAGCCGTAGTCGGCGAGAGGTCGTCCAAGTCGCGCTGCTTCAGAACGCACGCGTCTGTGAGGTGCAGGGGGAGCTTGCGAGGAGTAACGCCCTCGTGAATGTCGGGAGTGGAAGTAGAGGAGTGGGATGGTAAGGTGACAGGGGTCGATTTCTTCGCAGGGGAGCTCATGGTCGCTGTGGTCGCTGTGGTCAATATCGCCTCTGTTGATTCTATATATCTTTCTAGCCTCTCTATCGTCTACGAGGTTGCTATAGTTGCTATAATCTCTTTGCTTTCTAACGTCGCTATCGTCTTTTTTTATGGCCTAATGCAATATTTTTACGGAGGGGACGAGGGGGTGTCTTCTATAATGTGGGCGTCTGTTCAGATTCGGATATGCAAGCTGGAGTTAGACGCAGGCCGAAAAACCCCCTCCTCACGCCCTCCCCCGCGCCGTTCCCCCGCTCCCCCGTCCCCCCCCTTTCCCCAACAACACAGCACCCTCTCACCCTCCCCCCTCACCTGTTATGTGTTTCTAGAAACTAGGGTGCTGCTGATCTATTGACGAAAGGACCGACCAGCGGGTCAGCGAAATTCTAAAAGCTAAGGTCAGGAAGATTAAAGTTCCGAGCCGAAGTTGCCCCCACCACTTGTTCTTCCTCTCACAGGTGGTCTCTCCGCCCCGCTCTCTATTGCCTTTCAGGAAATAAGGGGAGTGTGAGGGCAGCCAAAAGTTTCGAACAAAGGCGAACGTACAACAAAAGGATTAGTAGTGAAGCTGTGCCGTAGAATTTGTGTGAACGGACTAACACCGGTGGAAGGGGACGGCAGTCTGGACTTGGGAGCAGGACCGGATCTGCTGTACCTGAAACTGTCTTGTTCTAAGGGTGGCTTCTTAAGGCGGCCCAAACGGGGGAAAAATTGGAATGGAGGTCAAGGGGGAAAATGGGAAGGAATGTGGAACTGCGGAGTGGGTGAATAAAGGACTCCGAGGAAAGAGGTCAAAAAGTGCCAGTTGAGAGAGAGTTTCACTCAGGTCCCAGGGATAAAGGTGGGAGCGCAATTTTGACTACTCACGTACTCTCATACTATACTACTCTCGTACTCTCACTACTACAATCATCTGTCTCTGCGGCAGGTACACATCACTTGGTCGTTTGCGAATTAAAGTTTTCACATTCCGGGCTTGTTCTACAGAACTTGCACACATGAAGGGGGAGAAACATATAATATATAACCCAACTCAGACGCTCTTTCCGCGAAAAGTGCTTTGCACGAGATTTAATTACCCCCACCCCCCAACAATTTATTTGTTTCATAGCATACAATCATTAATTATATTCACATTCTCTCCTCTCATTCGCGGCTCGACTTTCCAACGCTTATCAAGAATTCAGTCACCCCGTCGTAATAGCCGCCCCCCCCCTCAACGCCCTTCCTGATCTCCCCCACCACTTCTTCGCGAAACTTGTTGTCGTTTGCGAGCCCCACCGCAAGCTCTACATATTCATCCAAGCTGTTTGCGGAGCAGCACCGTGTCATGTTCGCATGAGTGTAAAAGGCCTTTGTTAGGCGACCAGAGGCTGTGTGTAGAAGGAATCGTGTGTGAGTGCGTGAGTGCAGTTCATGATTGTGTTGGACACGAGCGTCTCTCTCCCTCTCTCTCTCCCTCTCTCTCTCTTTCTCTCTCACCTTTGCGCTGCTCGGAGGATAATGTGACCACTGGAGTCCCCAGCATCAAGCCAGTGACACTAGGCAAAAAATTACCAAAAGGAAAAGTGTCCAAAATTACGTCAGCCCCCTTCAACACAGCGACGTAATCATCGCTGAGCAGACTGCTGCTCAGGAACCTGACCCGCCTCCACAGTCCCCCGCCCCTCTTGCCGCCCGCTATCTTCTTCTTCATCCGAAGCTGCGCCGACGAAAAATGACGATTGAAGTTAACAAGTCAGACACGTGCTAGTATTAAATAATAGCATACAAAATATAGAATATAAAAAAGAGAATATGGATCAGCGCATTCTCAGTTATCAGCTCTCCCTCACCTTCAACTTTTCAACCCACACGGGCGGAAAGGAGTGCTGCATCAGGTCGTCCTTGGCGTGCCAGTGGAACGGCTGAAGGCCCTCCGATCCGAGGGACAGCTCCCTTACCCCAAAGATGACGAAGGCGTCGGCGTCTGCCCGCAGTATCTCCTTCACGGCAGAGTCGAAGGAGGGGGAAAGGTGCGGCACGCTCGCGGGGACGATGTAAATGTTGGCGTTCGAGGGGATCATGAACGTCTTCAGTAACGTCGCCCTGTCGGCGAAGGGCGAGAGATCCGGATCGCCCACGGTGCCGTTCTCTCCATCGCCGTACAGGGGCGACTCGGGTGTCAGGAAGAACCCCTCGATCATCACGGCCTGCTCGGAGTACTGACTCGTGGTCTGGGTGGGGTTGACCTCGCCCATGACACAATCCTCGGGGATTATCATGTAATCGACCACGTCCTCGATTCCACTGCTGTACGTGTGGTGGCCGTACATGGCGGCCTGGATCGGCGCGAGGCGCTGGTGCGCCAGGCCGTAGGTGCGAGCATCCACGGGGAGGTCGAGGTAGAGAATCACGTCCAGGGAGGCGTCCAGCAGGCGCTCCACGCTGCAACCCGGGTTAGACAATATTAGCGCACATTGATCCTTGATGATCACTCACCTGTTGCTTGTCTGCAAATTGATCACCGTCGTTGTACCTTGAATCTGTTGAGGAGCGAAGTAAAGTGAAGCGAAGGGTTGGATTAGAATAATGCAGCAGTGCAGAAGTCCCGGGGACGCACGTCTATTTCTAGAATACACGCCCTGTTGATGGTGTCTGACGCTCCTCGTCGCAGACTTCGACTTCGTCCTCGCAGCCTCTCACCTCACGCATAATGCGACTGGTGGCGTGGTCCTTCATTGTGGGGTAACTGGCGACGAAGAGCTGGATTTCAGGAGCGGAGGCGAGGTGCTCAATGAGCTGGCCGTGGTTCTTCAGGGTCTCATGGTTGTGGAGCTTCGCCGACACCACGCCGATGCGGACTTTCCTGGGAGACCTGGTCATCTTTGCCGGGTCGTTCTTGTTGTCAAGGGCGTTTATCTTTGCCGTGCGCAGCTCGGGACAGACGTTGAAGAACATCTGTGAGACGTAGCTGTACAAGTCCTTCGCTCCCCCGAGCTCCAGGAGACCCCCCCCAGGGAGAGATATTTCCTCGGTGACGCCGTCGTCCACAAACCTTATGAGCGGCAAGGCGTCAAAGTTGTTCTTGATAACCTCGCAATTCTTCGTGCGCTGCGCGTTTTCCGCAAGCTGCTTCAGCTCGTATGTGAACTTAGACTGCATGAGGGCCTGGCTCTTGAAGGAGTCGTACACGTGGGGGAGAGCCAGCCGAGTGTAGACCTCATGCATGTCTGCGTTCTTGATAAACGGAGAGGAGGACTCGCGCAGATGATGTCGAGCCTCTTCCGTGTAGCCTCGCTTCTGCAGGTTCCTCCCCAGCCTGAAGTGCAAGTCGGAGGGCAGCTGACCGCCGTTTGATATTTCCAGCGTCCCGTTGAGGCACTGGTGCGCCATTCCGTGCAGCTGCGACGAGGACGAGGACGAGGACGAGAAGTTGGAATAATGCAGCGAATTTAGTAGCGGGTTGGCCTGATGCTGTCCTGGGACAGCATCTCATCTGTCGCTTCTCACCTCAAGGGACCTCGATGTGGGCGGAAGGTTCGGCACCGAAACCATTTTCTCCAAGTACAAGTTGACCATCTCCTCGCACAGATCGTCGCCGGAACTGGAGCCCAGCTCGGGCCAGAACTTATCACCGACCCAGAAAGTGGTGCTGACCTCGTTCAGGTTTGCTGTGAGGCTCTTGAGGTTCTCTAACATTCTCCTCTGCGCCTCCCTTGCGCTCAGCACGAAAAGGTCTATCTTGCCGGTCGCCAGAAGTATGCCGGAGATCCCGTCCAGCAGGTTGAGGGGCGTGTTGTCGGGGTCAATGTCGGCGGCGAACTGATAAAACGTCAGGGCAGCCTCGAGGTCATTCTGGAACGCAGCCATTTCGCCCAGATGGGCGAGGGTGTACATTTCAGCCTCGTAGTGACTGACCGCTGGGGACACATCTCCAAAGGCGTACTTCAGAATCTTGTACGAGTCGTTCAGGACGAGCCGCGAATAATCTATTTGCCCCACCAGCGAAGACAGGCAGCTGAGCAATGTCAGCCCCTTGTAAACCCCGGCGTTGGTAATTTGCGACTCCGAAACGCTGGGGGAGCTCAGGGTCGAGGTGGTCAAGACGCATTGGACCCTTTGGAGGGTCAGCGACAGCTGGGTCAGGGTCGAGCCGGAGAGGCTGTAGAGGTAGCGGGCTTTCACTTCCGGGTTCGGGTGCTTCACAGCGCTCCTCTTCTTGCTGCTCAAGCCGTTCGGCGGAAGGCCAAACAAGTTGTAAATGTGAGGAGGCAGCTCGACGAAGTTCACCGCCAGGTCCTGAACCATCGAGACGAACACGTCTTCCTCGAAGAGCGCCACCCTGTTCGGGTGACAGGAAGGGGGAATTCCCGAAGATGTGCCAAGCCCAAAATGAAAGGAGAAGGAGGACAGCTTCAACGTGTGTGGCTGCGGATCGAACAGCGACGCCATTGTGGAGGCGTATTGGCATTGTGCGGTGGTGGTATTGTTTATTGGGAGCGCGTCGATGTTGGCGTTGGTGGCGTGGACTGACAGGAGGGGAAAGTGGGGTACAACGAGGAGGAGGAGGAGAAGTATGTTTTTGAGGGGAAACTTTAGGGGGAAGGGAGCGTGGGGATCCATTTTGTGGAGACAGGTAGAGGGAGGGGGTGGGGGGTGGGGGGTAGGGGGTTGGTGGTTTGTTCAGGGAAGTTTTTGCTTGGGTATTTTGTAATTTGGACCTTTTTGGACGCAAAGTTTTTGCACCAGGCTCAAAAATGGAGGAAGTCAGTGCGAATGAAGCTTTGGCGCTGCTTAAAAGGCAAACATACCCGGCGGATGAACTTCGTCTGATTCTCAACGAGGTAACCGCTCAACTAGCCCAGCCATTAAACTCTTCAAAAGTCGAGGCACAACAGCAGAGAGATGAGCAGGGGAAGGGGGGGGGGACCAGGCGAAGCCGCCTCCCGCACAGGCGGACCGGCAGTCCGGACAGGCGACGACGGTGGCCGATAGAAAAATGAGCATCGCTGATAGAAAAATGAGCATGGCTGGAAGCTCTAACCAAGACGAGGAGTATGCAGTTTTGGAAAGGTTGCTTGCGGACTCGGCCTTAAAGGCCTTGGGCTGGGAGGGCTGGAACATAGAGAACGTCACGGAGCTCGTGGATCTGTTCGACGGCGTCATAGCCAATTCGGGCGGCGACGTAGACGATGCTGTCTCGAAGTGGTACAAGGCAATGAGAGTAGACGCATTCCTCAAGGGGTTTGATGTAAACATAATGGCCTACGGGCAGACTGGGTCGGGGAAGACACACACCATGTTTGGACCTCCGGGGATAATGACTAGGGCCGCGAACGCGGATTACGGACTTGAGCCCACGGCCGACTACGGGCTCTACCCAAGAGGTGTACTGGATATTGTCAACAGGGTGAGGGAGCTAAACGATTCCGGCACGACTTTCAACTATGTGCTTGTTGCGAGTGCTGTTGAGATTGGGATTTTCGGTAAGGTTGACATGCTTGTTCAGGCCGAGTCTGGGGGTGGGGAAGTCGACTGGAACGAGCTGGAAACCAAGCACGATCAGTGTGGAGTTCAATTAGATAGGGTTGCGGAGCCTAAGTACCTTTACGGGCAGACCGAGGTAAATCTGCACGACGAAGATCGCAACATATACAGGACGTTCGCCGCAATCGCGACACGAAATACCATGGGTACAGGGATGAACAATTCATCCTCTCGGACCTGCTGTTTCGCCGCCTTCCTTACCTTGTACTGCCATGACTCGAATACGGACTGTGTGAGAAAGAGCAGGTTCCAGTTTGTCGATTTGGCGGGATCAGAGAGGTTGAAGGATGCGCACAATGGCAACACGAACTACAGGACGAACATGCACGACGCTAACTTTATGGCAGGGTACTGCAATAACTGGTGCCTGATGCAGCTGTCGCGATGTGTACGTGAGCTGGTCCAGTACCGAAGGCAGGGCTCCAGGGGGCACTTCTCATTCAATTCCTACTTGGTCGACCTGGTCTTCATGCTTTCAGAGAGTTTAGTAGGTTCCGCCCACACGGCTATATTCGTGTGCCTCAGCCAAGCCCCCCGGAATAACATGCAATCCAGTGTAGCTCTGGATTTTGGTGAGGTGTTTAGCAAGCTCTCCATTCGGCCAAGTGCAAATAAATGGAAGAAGAAAGCGAAGCTGAAACTGCAAGCTGCCGCGACGTTGACGGGGGCGAAGGCAGCCTTGGGCAATGCCGAGAGGAGCTCTGGTGGGGCTGCAAGGAATAAGCATGTGCCAAAGAGGAGGGCGCAGATTGTGATGTCGAGGCAGCTGTTGGACGTGCTAAAACAGTTCGGATAAAGGGATGAGAAAAAACTTCCCCATTTCAACAAAATTCAATTCCGAATATTGCTTTTAAATTAAACTATGTGAAGTGTCATCAAATTGGGAAGCACGACGTCGGCACCTTGCCTGCGCAGGGTCTTTACCCCGTCGGCTCCGCTTAACAGTCCAATGTTGAAACCAACTCCAGCCTGAATTCCCTCTTGAATGTCGAGCAGCGTGTCTCCAGCCTTGGCGACGTGGCGCACATCGTCAACGCCCATGTTCCTCATGCAGGCGTGTATCATGTGCGCCTTCGGCCTGCCCCCCCAGTTCTGGGCCGAGACCCATGTGTCAACGAAGTCCGCCATTCCCAACTTATTAATGATGGCGTCTTGAATTTCCACCGGGTAGCCAGTGTTGAGTCCAATCTTCACGCCCTTCTCCCTGAATCCGTTGAAGTGCTCGGGCAGCCCTGGCGAGATGAGCAAGATTTTAGATTCGTCGTCGAAGTAGGCTCGCTTGATCGCCTCTACGAAGTTGTCGTGGAGGGCGTCGCAGCGGCCCCTGAACTTTCTGTCGTCAAGGTCAGCCGAGCCCGCGAACTCGTGCCTGTTGACGAAGTGTTCGATGACCTTGAGCTTTTCTGCCCCGTGCCACGCATCTACTTCCTGAAACTCTAGGTCCACGCCTGCCTCTGTGAGGACGTTGAACAAAGTCTCGTAGACGATGCCCCCTTCATCGACAGTAGTCCCCGCCATGTCGCAGACCAAGAGTTTAATATCCGCCGGCATGAAAGCCTCCTGATCAACCCTCTCGAGGGGCGAAGAGCCCAGGAGCAGTTTCTCGGCCTCCGCGATTCCTGTGTCCTTGCTTGCGTTAAATTCTGCTGCTAGCGAATCCTAATCCTAACTGAAGCAACTCACCTCCTCCCAACCGAAGCCCCTTCACCGCGGACGTGTAGTCTTCCTCCCCCCCGACGGCCTGCTCGAGACCCTTGACGACATCGTCGAAATTCTTTCCAATGAGATCTCCGTCGACAAACTTGGTGCCGATTCCGACATCCTTGCTCATGAGCTTCAAGGAAAATCCGTAACTGTAGTTTCCCGACAACACTTCGGTGGGGATTCTCACTTGGGTTTGAAGAGACCGCCCCGAGCTGTTGTTGATGGCAGCCACAGCGTCCTCGGGCTTCACACCGAACTTGGCGAGCGAAAGTAGGCCCTCGGAAGAGGCGAGCAGATTCATACAGTTTAGGACGTTATTGACGCTCTTGGTAGCACTTCCCGCGCCAGCCTTTTCAGAGAGGTGGTAGCGATTGCTCGAGAAGGCGGATATGAAAGGAAGCGCAGCGCCGTATGTGCCCGTATCACCCGCGACGAAAGTCGTCAGGGTGCCTGCCGCTGCTCCCATCGGTCCACCTGAAAGTGGGCTCTCTATGTACTTCAAGCCTTTGCCGGCGGCAAGGTCGCTGACCTCGGCTACTTCAGAAGGGGCCCCAGAAGTAAGGTCGACAATGACGTTGCCTTCAGCAGACCCCACCTGCCCTATGATCTCCTTTGACACAGACGTAGTGGGGACGCATATGAAAGTCAGGTCGGCATTCTCAATTACAGACGTTGATGTTTCGTGGCCCACCGCAACAGTTTCTGAAGAGGTGACAAATTCAACAACGGCCGACGCATTGACATCAAAGACATGCATTGTTGTCTTGGGGGAAAGCGAGCGAAGTCGAGAGGACAAGCGGCCGGCGACGGCACGGCCCATGCTACCAAGCCCGACGAATCCGACGGAAGCTACCATTGGCGGTTTTTGTGGAGGTGAGGGTGGATTTTGGAAACAAGATTTTTTGCCTAAAAAGTCCCACGCAAAGTTCCAAGGGTTAAAGCACCCAGTTGGATTGGATTTGGGGGTTCGAGCGAGAGATGGCACCCGCCCTCCGAGATCGGCGGCGCCCCCCGCCGAACGACGCAGAACTGGCAGCGGTGTCGCTACTTTGGTCCATCAGTGCCTGCGTCGCTTTCTCGGCTACGATAGTTTGGATCGTTGGGCCCATGCTCGGATACCCTAGCCTGTCCTTCACTGCCACGACGACGCGTGTGGTACTGTACGGGTTCGGCGGATCTTTTGTGCTCTGCCACTGCCTCGCTGAACTGGCCTCTGCCTTCGGCCAAGAGCAGTACACGCCTCTGCATGGCTGTGGCAAGCTCTCGCCCTCCGAGGCTGCGCACGACAGCTTATATGCCCAGAACGTCGGGGGGAGAAAGCGCAAGTCGCCAGTTTCGGACCGCGAGTTCTACTCGGAGTACCACGGCCATAAGGTCCGGGATCTGCAGTGGGTGCACTCGGTGCTGCGGCGGGAGTGCGGGCGCTTCGTCTTCCTGTGCGGGGACTCGAGCCTCGACAACAAGCACTGGTTCTTCACCAAGGAACCGGGGCAGCAGATACCGAAACGCGAAATGTCCGACGATGCCATCACAGCTCCCGCCATCAACGGCTACGAGACCTGCCTCACGGACCGCGACGAAACGAGAGAGCCGCGCATGGCGATGGACGTGTCCTACTGGTTCAACCGCCTCGCCGCCGAGGACCTCGGCCCGCTGGAGTGCTGCACGATCATAGCCTCGGTGGAGGCCTCCACGGCAGCTGACCGGCACCACTTCGGACTCCTCGCGCAAGACCAGTTCATTCGAGACAGCGTTTCCGAGGATGACTTCATCGTCATGAGCGTCGGCGGCAACGACGTCGCACTCGCGCCGACTTGGGCGACCGCGGTGAACATTGCCCTTTACAACCTCTCCCCCCAGTGGCTGGTCTTCCTGGGCCTCGCGCCCGGCCACCGCCACTTCCTGAACTGGTTCCACAAGGTCATCTACTCCTACATTAGGCAGCTGGTGGCCAGGAAGCGCCCCGTGAAGGTGGTTGTGAACATGATCTACTACCCTGACGAGGCCATCGACGAGCAAGCCTGGCCCGGCGCGACCCTGAAGATTCTCGGCTACGACGCCAACCCGGGGCGCCTCCAGCTCGTCCTTCGCACGCTGCACAGGTCCCTGGCCGCGAAAGCGCCCCCGAGGGACCTCGCGGGGCTGGACGTCGAAGTGTTCCCGCTCTTCACGGTGCTTGACGGCGCCGACACTGGGGACTACAAGCAGCGCGTCGAGCCGAGCGTGCAAGGGGGGGAGAAGATCGCAAGGGCCCTGCTCGGCAGGCTTCCTCAGTAGTCGAAGATAGTTGTTATTACGAATTTGATGGATTTTAAGAACAATCCTGTAATTAACTAACCTCGACGATGCAATTTTAATATTTATCTTAACATTTAAATTAAAAAAATTAAGCCCTTAGGAGCTGGTCAGCTTTGCTGGAAAGGGTAGAGAAAAATAATAGAAAAATGAATTTTTTTGATGCATTTCAAGAACTGGGCTTGGTGGTTAAATTGTTAAAGTTACAAACGGAATAAGGATAAGCATGAGCCTTTGCGTAATGTTTGTGCGTGCGGTGCGGTGTGCGGTGGTCGTGTCGTTTCCCCCCTGTTTGTTGTCCATCATTATGAGTGTCATGGTTGGTTAGAATTAAATTCTCAAAACCGCAAACCACTACGCGCACACGACCCTACAACTCACCTCTCTCATTTCCTTCTCCTCCTCCTTCTCTGCTTCCCCTACATACCTTCCAAACCTTCAATTATTATTTTCCTTTCTTCGATAAATCGCCTAGGCGGAGGCTTTCACCTTCTCAATAGCCTTCTGGATAGCGTCAAGGGCCTTATCGGTCAGCTTGTATTCGGCGTTGAGCTCAATGGTCTTCTTGACGGCCTTCTCAGTGACGTCCCCCACAATGCCGAGCGCTTGAAGACCGGCCCCGACCACATCGTACTCTTCGTTGACCTCGTTGATCTTTCCGGTGGTGTCAGCGAGGGCCTTCTCGACCTTCTCGAGAGCCTCGGGGTCACCACCTGACTCCTTCAGCTGGTCGTAAGATTTCTGCAGGGCGGACTGGGCCTTGTTCAGAAGGGCGTACTTGTTGTCGAGCTTGACGAAGTAGTTGTAGACCTCGAGGGTCGTCTTGGAGAGGTTCTGGACCACGTCGCCTACATCCTCGTCAGTCTTCGAGGCGAAGTTGGCGAAGCCAGCTGAGAAGGGAAGTGGACGGGGAAGTGGACGGAAGCGAAAGAGGAAGTTAGAGTTGGTCGTTGATTTGGCGCAAAACACAAGTGCAAGAACGTTCGGGAAGTGAAAAACCTAACAACACAAAGGGTTACAGCATTTTACAACATTATTCTCACCTCCAATTGCTCCGCCGACAGGCCCCGCAACACTAAACCCAACTAAACCTCCAATCACTCCGGCGGTGAACTGAATGCTCTCCTCCTTGATGGGGACGAGGGCACCTCCGCTCCCTCCAGTCGGGGCAGAGGGAGCAGGAGGGGCAACGGGCTCAGCAACACTCTCCTCGACGTCCGAGAACAGAGCAGTGCGGCGAACGAACTGTTTCGGGGAGGGCGGGGTTAGCCAATTCGCCGAACTCGCGCCGACAGAGACTGAGGAGCTACTTCCGCAATAACACGCGTTCACTTTGAAACGATTTTGAGTCAATGGCTTCTGTGCCCTTCTAGCACGTGAAGGAGCTTTTCGGCGGCGCACATGAAAGGCGGGCTGGGAAAGCAGGCCGTGGGGCTGGTGGAGAAGTCGAAGCTGCGATAGGAAGGCTGTGAAATACGCTCTACTATAGGCCGAGGTCGTGGGCTTGAGGATCGAAGCTACCGCAGCTTTCCTGTCACTACCGTCCACGCACAGGTTTAATAATCACTCACCGTAGGAGCAGGTGCAAATGCGCTCGCCGTGGCAAAGATGGTAGTAAGGAAGAGTGCGTTGAGCTTCATAATCAGCCTTTTTGTAAAATTAGAACCAGCCCTCTGCTCTGAAATCAATTCCCACCACAGTAAGGTCCTTACGTTACATTACATTATAATATTATCTACGTACGACATTTTAATAATATACTCTACTACGATACCTCTCTAAATTCACACTTAAGCGCGAAATGAAGGCGCAGGAGACACTTTTTAAAACCACACTGACCACGGCGTGAAGATTACACTTCCACATGTCTCATTTCTGCCTCATTTCGCGTCCTTTCATCCCCAAACCTTCAACCACCGTCTAACCCTCGTTAAATACGCAGATAATACAAATGAAGTTCTGCCTTTTCGCCTCTCTTATCGCCTCAGCCGCTGCCTTCCAGGTGAGAGCCCTGCGAGATCATCGAGCAGGGGTAGAGTAAAGGGTTGACCAATGCCCGCGGTCGGCCGTCGTTTCTTCTGATCGTCGATTTACCCTCCACTCTCCTCCCTCTACAATCCTAACACCTCCCCCAGGTCGCTCCCGTCACCAAGCCTTCTACCGCCCTCAACGTCAACGAGCTTGAGCTCGGTAACACCGCCCCCCTTGGCGTCTACGATCCCCTTGGATGGTTGGACAACGAGCCCGAGTCTTTCGAGCGCAGGCGCGCTGTTGAGCGTAAGGTGAGGTTCTAAGACTAATAACGTCACGGTATTAATTATACTGCAGCCGCTCCGGACCTTTTCCTCTTACAGCATGCTCCCCCCCCCCCACCCCCCCCCACATTCAGCACGGCCGCATCGCCATGGCCGCTGTCGTCGGAACCATCGTCCACAACAACGACATCGAGTTCGACGGTTACCTCTCCCCCTCCAACAACTTGAAATTCTCGGACATCCCCAACGGCGTGGACGGAATCCGCGCCATCCCCACCCAGGGACTCCTGCAGATTCTCTTCTTCTTCGCGCTCGTTGAGCTCGCATGGATGCCCGCTTCCCAGTATGATGGAGACTACGGTGTTGGATGGTTCGGAAAGAACATCAAGGACCCCGAGGAGAAGGTAAAAAATCCCCTCATAAAATATTCCTTCCAACCTTATTCTAACCTCTCTCTCTCCTTAGGCCCGCAAGCTCAACGCCGAGCTCAACAACGGCCGCGCCGCCATGATGGGAATCATGGGTAACATGGTCGTCGAGGTCATCACCGGACAGACCATGGCCGAGCAGTACGCCGCAGGCCACATCTCGCCCTTCGGTGACGGAGAGGGTGTCTTCTAAGCAGAGAAGGGAAGGTTTTTAGGAGCGTTTTGGACAAGTGTTTTGAGAGAGAAAGAGAGAGAGAGAGACGAGCGAGCGAGAACAAGATAGTGTATTTGAGTGACGGACTCTTGATTTGCGAACCAACAAAATTCTCCTTAACCTTTTTTTTATGTTCATCTTTCATCTTACATCGTCAGTGATCTCATCCATTTCGACTCCTTCGAATTCGATCCCTAGCATATTAGACCAGCTCACGAGCCGCCCTGAGTCCTCGTAGCCGATTACTGAAATCACGGAGCCCTTCTCTCCCGCTCTGCCGCACCGACCAGCTATGTGAGTGTAGCTGTCTGGGCCACTGTTGTTGGATGAGCGCGTTGTTAGAATTATAAGGTTGGGGCTCTTCACTTCCCTTCCCTTCACTTCACTTCACTTCTCGTTCTCACCTCGCCTTTCCCACGATTATCACTGTGTTAACGTTTAAGTCGAGCCCCCTGACCATGTCCTCCGTGGTGACAGCGAGGAAGGTGCTTAAACTCTTGTCGCCCCTGGCGTCTGCAAGGGTGCAAGGCTTCGGCTTGGAATTAAGGAAGCTGAGTGCACCGACGGAATCCTTGACGCTCAGGCCGCAGTTCTTCGTCAGAACGAGGAGTATCCGCCTGTTCTCGCTGTCGCTGAGCTTCTGAGACACCTGCGCTGCCCCGGCGAGCTGCCCCCCCCCCCCACCGCTCCCACCGCCCCCCCCCTCGAAGCGAGCGAAGTAGTGGTTCACCGTGTCTGGGATTTTAACCATCCTACCCTCGGGCGTCGTGGTCTCTTCCATGTCCCCTTCCCCTTCCTCCTCTCCCCCCTCCTGCCCATCCTCCGAGTCTTTTTGCTCGCTAGCCTTTCTAACGACCAACGGGTCCATATACTTCAAACCCAAAACTCTACAGAACTCCCTCCTAACATTCCTCCCCACCGTAGCGCTAGCCCCCACAACCACCACCCTCCCCATCCTATACTTGGCGACATTCGCTGCGAGAACCGCCGCGGGTTTCTCGTGTTCCCTCTCCCTCCCGTCCTCGAAAAGGTCAGAATTCTTCCCCCCTCCCCTCGACATCCCCTTCCCCTTCTTCTTCTTATTCAACAACAACCTATCAACCTCATCCAAAACCAAAAACCCAACCCCCTTATAAAATTCATCAACCAAAGGAGGAGGAGTAGGACTCAACCCACCCGTACTCCTACTAAGACTCCCGTGAACTTGCTTCGCACTCCCTATGAAAATCGTACTCGTAGTAGCATCATTACTAGCCCCGGCACCGTTATCAGACGTCTGAGAAGGGCTGCCAGTTGAGAGAAGGTGGACGTTTTGAGGGGGTGTTATTACGGCTACTTTTAGATCTATTCTGCCTTTGCGACGGGATACGGGGTTGGTTGAGGCGTCGGTTTGAATGTAGGCCAGGAGATCTTTTAGGACTTCCGAGACTGTTTGGGGAGTTGGAATAGCGGGGAGTTAGAATAGCGCGGCGAAGAAGAGGCACAGCAAAACGTATGAGTTCCCTCACCTTGGTATGCGAGTTCAGAGGTCGGGGTTACGATTAAGGCGTTGGGGGCGTTGGTGCGGGAGCGGGATTTCTGCAGACGTTCGGACTTGGAGTCCCAGAGACCGAGGAAGGCCAAGAGGGGGACGAGGTAGCCCAAGGTCTTGCCGCTGCCCGTGGCGCTGTGGATGATGAAGGGGGGGGCCTGGGAGATTTCTGAGAAGAGGTGCTCGAAGATCTGAGATTGGATGGGCGTGAGGGAGTTCGTCTTCAGGTTCTTTTTGAAGTACAGCTTCAGCGAGGGCGGGAGGGAGGAAAGGAGGCGGCGCGAAGTTTGGAATTCGCTGACGAGGGGAGGGGGGAGTGAGAGTGAGACTTAGAGTGTGTTGTTGATGTGCATCGTTGTGGTGGGGGGTTTGCAGTTTACCTCTCCGGTTTCTTCTTGTCTTCTTCTCCTTCTTCTCCTTCAGGAGCGTCTTCGTCATGGTAAGCGCTGTCCTCGTAATCGCCCTCCTCATCCTCCTCATCGCCCTCCAGAGGCTCCATGAATTCTTTCTCAGGGAGCTGATCTTCTTCATCATCGTCATCATCGTCGTCAACCTCAGCCAATATCTCATCTCTAAGTAGCTCAGCCAGCTTCCTCTTAGAACCCTTAGCCTCTGCGTGTGTGTGTGTGTGTGTGTGTGTGTGTGTGTGTGAGCGTAAGAGACATATTGGGGACGTTCGAGTATAGTCCTCGATACAGCAATTGCTGTACAGCAGCTTTGCTGTAGGCCTCCCTCTCCCCTCGCAGCCGCGCACTCACCTATCCCCCTCTCTTTTAGCTCCTCCTTCAGTTTATCGTTACTCAACGGCAACAATGCAGCCAAGACGGGATCATCATCAATATCACCGCGATCATCATCACTTAAACTGCTGTAAAGCACGTAGTGGTTCGATCCTAATGTTGCTCTTGTAACTTGGCGGGTGATGGGCGACTTTTGATCGAGCTGTAATTGATCTCTATGAGCTATTTTAGAGGGTAACGGTACTATAAAGGAGCTTGTCGGAGAGATATTTAATACTAACGAGTACAGGACGATCGTAACTAAGAATGAGGCGTAATTGATGAGGAAACCCATGACTTTAACAGATGAGAAAAAGAGTTTTCCAGGGGAGTGATAAACGGTGAATTGCATACTATAATGTCCGACTCCGTCCAAATCGTCAACCCCGACGACTCGCAGATTGAGTTCGTCGTGCAAGTCCAAACCGACTTCCTGAACTCCAAACACATGTGCTGCCTGATCCCCCTCGGCAACTGCGAGAGCGTCTCCGAGAAGACGAAGCAGCTGAACGCCGTGTCAAAGGTCTCCCAAACCTCCGTGCGTTCCTACGCAGGCCTAGCCCTCGACTCCTCAGGCCGTCCCCTAGGCTACATCCAGCTGAAAGGTCACGGGATGTACTGCGACATGCACAAAGTGAAGCCTGGCGAAGTTCACGTTGAGTCCCTCGCTGTGCTCCCCGAAGCCCGCGGCAAGGGCGTCGGCAGGAAGCTCCTCCAATGGGGCGAGGATAAAGCGAAAGCTGACGGCTGCTCTCTCTACTCTCTGGCGGTTTTAAAAGGGAATCCCGCTTTACGGCTGTATGAGCGTTTCGGGTTCGTCAAGAAGGAGGCTGATTGCGTCGAGGCTTGCATGGCCAACATGTTCGTTCTGTGTTGTTTCGGGAGGCCTTATGGGTGCTGTGACCAGCATTTTGGCGCTTACGACATGGAGAAGAAGATAGAGCCCGGGGCCGTCGAGGGTGTTACCATGGATAGAGGCGGGGGGGCTTGAGACGTTTTTAAATTATTTAGAACAGATAAGAAATACAACGCAGTCTTATTTTATTTTCACAATTCCATCACAAAAGGAACTTTCACAAGCAACACCCTGACCGAATCCAAACAAATCAGTATAAGCATCCCACATCCGCAACTCTCAACAACTGTATCCCAAATCCCCACCCTCCTCCCCCCCTTAACATCCCCCTCCCAATCGAAGAAAAAGAACATCGGAAAGCTGAACAAAAAGTATATCCCATAAAAAGCGCTCCCAACCGTATACGCCATATCCCTATCCTCGAACCTATAATACGGAAAAGCGGCAATACTCAAACTCTCCATAAAAGCCGTCCCATAACTAAGCGTAACAACAACCATAGTAAATAGAATATTCCTCCTCATACCTTCAACGTAATGCGTGTAAAAAAACCTCAAAACGCAATTACTAAAAGCGTGATAACTCGCGAAATAAAATAAAGTCGCAAAGTACATTCCTAAAGGTACGTTATTAAATCGTACTCCTATGAAAGTGTATTCCGCTTTTAAAATAGTGTAGAAGTAATGGGTGTAGAAGTAATTTCCTATGTAGGAGTATATTGTTAGGTAGAGGATTGCTTTGTGGGCGTATGTGGGTGGAGGAGTGTTGTAGTGGCTTGAAGATATGAAGGGATAGATTAGGAAAGGGAGGGAGATTGAGGAACAGACTAGGAGGTAGGAGTAGGGGTGGGTGAAGGTTTCATATAGGGAGGTGGCGATTATTAGGAAGAAGAGAGACATCCAGATTAGGGAGTAACGGAAGGTGTAGAGTTCGAAGGTGTGTTTGGAGGGGGAGAGGTCGGGGTGGGGGAGGAGGAAGGGGAGGTTGGGGAGGCGATAGCCGGCTTTCTTTTTTAGGACACTCTCAGGCGTCCTCTCACACATAGTTGTCATACAATAACACATGGTGACTAAAGTAGCGAGTATAGTTGTCATTTTAACTGCTATAGAGGAGGAGACGAAGGAGCTCACTATAAGGTTTGCCATATCAACAAATGCTTCAAATGCTTCAAATGAACGCATGCTCATTATAATATTAACGTTTGAAGCGTTGAAAAGCCGTAGATCAGACACAGATTTAAGTTCCTTATTCTAATTTAACGATTATGTCGCCTGAAAAGAGCCGAAATCTCTGCGAAATGCCTGCGAAATGCCAAAACTTCATCTATTTTCCTCCCTTCATCCCAATTCTTTTGAATACGCTTCGAACGGTGCTTTAGAGTTTCCCACACAACGATGCTCACCTTATCCTCTCCTACAATGGTAATAATGATGGTACTAATCGTCGGTATTTCTAGTTTCAGTCTCCTCCCCTCAAGTCTCATGCATCGGTCTTCACCGAATGGTCTTCATATCCAAAAGAATCTCCAAAAGAAGGCCGTTCCTAACGTGCGTTACAACAATAAAAAGTATAACACTTTTACGCTTAAAGCTTACACTTGGGAGGATATGGATATAGAGGAAGATGAGGAACCTGGTTGGTATATATGTCAGTGCATCGCAGGTAAGGCCAAGAGCGCCACGCAGTCAACGAACGATCAACTCCAATCAACGAACAAAGACGAAAGCGAACTTGCCGCAAATACTAACCCCAAACTAACCCCAAACTAACCCTCCTTAAAAATATTATCCAGGAACCGAAACAAACGTAATGGCTCAACTAAAAGCCGTCGTCCCTAAAACCCCCGGCGCCATGTCCTCCATAGAACGTTTCCACGTCCCAACCCGCCTCGCCGGAAACTCCCGTATGTCAAAAGTCTTCACCTCAGAACAAGTCCTCTACCCATCCTACATCTTCGTGAACATGAAATTAAACAGTTTAACCTACACAGCGATCCGTTCAGTATCCCGAGTCTCCTCCTTCGTCGGTACACGTAAACCCATCGGTAGAGGCAGTCTAAGCATGGTAGTACCCCGTCGTTTAAGTCCCGAAGAAGTATCAAGATTCGAAGGTCTCGTTAAAAGCGGAAGCGTAACGAGTCAGAAAGACGCTAAAGCTTTCGAATATGACATCGGGGATATGGTGAAAGTTATCAAAGGAGAGATGAAAGGTGAAACTGGGGCGGTACGTCAAGTCAGAGACGGGAATTTAGTCATACGTTTTTGGACGTACGGTTCGCAGTTGGACGTGTACTTTTCCCCTGATGACGTGAGGAAGTTGACGAGGGAAGAGGTTGAGAAGGGTTTGGACGGGCCTACTACGCCTTTGGGGCAGGATGATATTGATGTTGCTTTGGGGAGGACGCCGAGGAGGAGGAGGGAAGAACAGGGAGCACCAACACGAAGGGAGGACGACAACTTGAGGGTCAAGGGGAGTAGGGATACGAGGAATAGGAGGGTTGATAGGGAGCAGAGGGGTGAGAGGGAGAGGAACTGGGTGGACCCTGTTACGGAGAGGGAGGTGAGGATGAAATGCCAGTCGACTTCGGTTACTACCTCACTTGGCCACGTACTCTTATTCTAACTCGTCGGCTTCTTCGCTTCGCCTCTTCTGCAGAACTGGGACAGTTACAAGAGGAAGGAGGCTCGGAAGAACGACGGGGAGAAGAGGACCGCCGACTGGGAGATTTTCCAGGGTATGAGCTCCAAGGGAGACACCGCGGCCGTCGAGAAGACCGAAGAGGAGAAGATGGACGAGGACGATTTCTTCAAGGACCTCATGGAAGAGCTCAACGAGAGTTTGAACGACGACGCCCCTCCCGCCTCCCCCGGGGGCTCTTCTGGGGTCGCCGCGCACCAGTCGTCTGAGCCCGCGTCTTCTTCCGACGAGGGTCACGGAGATTTGTCGAAACTTACTGTCCCCCTTCTCAAGGACATCTGCAGACAGAAGGGCCTGAAAGTCGGCGGCACCAAGAAGGACCTGATCGAGAGGATCAGCAACTGAAGACATTGCATTTTAAAACGACAAATCGTTCTGACTTTTTTTTATTTGCTACCATTCAACATTTATATCATTGCCATTTTCAACTACACTCACTTTCCTTCGCACCCCTCCAAAGTTTCCTAAAGCATCTCACCAACTCGATTAACATCCGAATAAGAGTACGGCCTCATATCCCTTCTAAAAACGAAAGCCGCCACCAACCCCACCGCGAAGAACCCCCCGCTAACCATAAACTCCAACCACGTCCTCCCCCCCAAAAAACACTTCATATGCTCCACCTGACAAGCCAAATCTAGCGCGAAAAGGCTCCAACTAGGTCCGACGATCCTAGGCAGAGCCCCTGCGGCGAACATCCACCCGAACCAGGCGCCTTGAGGCGTGGGGCCTAGGATCTTAGAGAAGACGCTGAGGCTGACGTTGCGACCGAAGGGGAAGGCGACGGTTATAAGAGTGAAGCCGATGAAGAAACGGGATAGCGGTAACGTTATGGGTTTCTGAGAGGGGGGTGTAGAGAGGGTTAGGGTTAGATTATTTGCATATCTTCTCTCTCTCGGTCCTTCCATCTCCTCACCTCGGCCCCCGGAAAAGAGTCAATGAGGAACAACGACCCTCCCAACCCCACGAATAAACTCGTGACCAAAAGATTGTAATCGCTCATAACCCTACTCAAGTACTTAACAACAACGCTCGTCAAAAGACTTACAACCCCAACCCCAACAAACAAAAGATTAACGTCCCGCTGGTTCCACCCGTAAGCCTCGAGCACGAACGGCGTGGTGATCGTCTCCTGGATAGCGAAAGAGAAAAAGTGGATGACGAAAATTAAGAGGAGTATCGTCAGACCGCGGGCATTTGGGGCGGAGAGGTTTGAACCATCGTCCATGCTGAAACGTAACGTGAGGTTAGCGTGTTTAAGAGTTAGAATATGATTTGCGTGTTATTATTATGTTGAAGAGGATTTCTCACCTCTTATCCATGCTGTACTTTCCACCTCGGGACTGGTCAACGAGGAGCGAAGCGAAAGAGTTAGAAGGACATTTGCAACGTTGGAGACCGAGTAACAACAAACGACTCACCTCGTTGAGGTTGATTCCTTTCCTGGCCTCTCCGTAGCTAGGGCTAGGCTCCGGGTCGAAGTAGACGACCACCAGGAAGAATATACCCACGCAAAGCGCGAGGATGAACCACCCGGGCGAAGTGTAGGCGTCGAACGCGACGCCTCCGATCTGAAAGTTGATGGACGTGAAAAGGGCGCCGAAGGAAGGGCCACAGACAAAACCGAGGATGGCGAATGTTCCCAGCTGCGACGAGCGAAACGAGTCGCATGAAGATTGACCGTAACAAGTTAGAATTGCATGGCGGTGGTTCTGGCGTCGATATCTAGTCAGAAGCTCCTAGCGCAGCCTACGACGGTTCGCAGAATAAACGCATACCCGGCTCGTCGATTTGCTCCTCGCAGTTTCTCACCTCCGTGGTAAGCTCGGTCACCCTGTCCGCGGGGGCGGTCTCGCTCAGGTACGTCTGCTCAACGACTTGCTTCCCCCCCGTCCACAAACCCTGAAGAGCCCTCCCCCAAAAAATCGTCCAAGGACTAGTCACAACGTCCCCGATAACGTACATGAAGCTCCCCACGATCCCGAACGCTATGCACATTAGTAATGTTGCTTTTGCGCCCGTTTTGGAGTAGACGGTCATGCGCTCGTAGACTTTTCCGAAGAGGATGGCGCCTATCATCTCGCCGACGGAGTAGATGGCGACGGTCGAGCCGTAAAAGTAGGCGGAGGCGCCGTTTCGGGAGAGGTAGGGCTGGAGGGAGGGGAGGATTATACTGAAGGAAACACAGCTGAAAAAGACTGAGAGGAGAGGAAAAAAAGAAAGAGGAGAGGTGAGTTTGGATACGTCGTTCCACCCTTCGTTGCTTTTTGCCTTTCTCACCATTAACATAGAATAGAATTCTCCACCTAAGCGTTGGGTCCTCCTTGTCGCCTCCCTGCCTCCCGAGCAGCGAGGTGCGCTCGCCAGCGGCCTTCATCGCTCGATTGAAACTGGTTTGAAACTGGTTATTGAGGAGCTGTGCGACGTTTGCGTCCCGTGGACAAAACCAAAAATGGAAGTTCAATCGAATTTAACGTACGGTGCACCGTTAGCCCTAACGAACGGCTTCAGTCAGTGGCTCGAAAGGCGAAGGAATGCGTATGTTGACTGGAGGCGGAATGAGGTCCAGTGTCAAGGTGTCAAGTCTTCTATGATTGATTTTGCATTTCCCAGCACAACAAAAAACCACACACGAGTTTTTTTTACGAAATGTCTCACTCCCTTTCAGCAGTCAAAGGTGAGTGATTATGAAGTGCAGCCATGATTGGAACGGTGTGCCGAATCTCGTCCTCAAACTCTTTAAAGGCACTTGTCGCCAATCATCGGAGCGAAAGTTCGTGGCGTCGCTGTCGTCAAGTATCCTCTCCTCCACTTCCTCTCGTCCGCTCTAACCCTAATGCTTCTCCACCTCGGCTCCAATTCTTCCACTCCCTTAGGCACCGACGTCGATGTCGTCGTCCCCAAGCGCGCCCTCATCTCAGTCTTCTACAAAGACGGCGTGGTGGAGCTCGCCCAATACCTCGCTTCCCTCGGCTGCGAGATCCTCTCCACCGGTGGCACCGCGAAGAAGATGAGGGAGGCAGGACTCGAAGTCAAGGACGTCAGCGAGCACACCAAGTCGCCCGAGTGCCTCGACGGACGCGTCAAGACCCTGCACCCCAAGATCCATGGCGGTCTCCTCGCCGTCCGCGGCAACGAGCAGCACGAGAAGGTGAGCGGAGCGTAGCAGCAGGGTAACAAATTCCGATACGACTAAGGCATCTGCTACTATTATGCAAGTTCTGACCCTCGTCTCGCAGGACATGGTCGACAACGACATCGGCGTCATTGACATCACAATCCTCAACCTGTACCCCTTTGAGGCAACTGTCGCCAAGGGCTCTGCCTTCGAGGAGTGTGTCGAGAACATCGACATCGGAGGACCTTCCATGCTCAGGTCCACCGCCAAGAACCACGCATTCACCACTATTGTCACTGACCCTAGCCAGTACGCAGAGCTCATGGAGACCATGAAGGCCAATGGTGGAGGAACTACTTTGGCTATGAGGAAGCGGTGAGGTTCACCAGATTGAACCTGAGTTAAACGAGTCGAGTATCTAACCCAATCTTCACGCTCGCTCATCACAGCTTCGCCGCCCGCGCCTTCGCCACCTCCGCCGCCTACGACTCCGCCATCGCCTCCTACTTCGCCTCCCAGCTTGAGACCGAGGCCCCCGTCGCCGCCCGCGTCTACAAGCCCGAGTACCCCCTCAAGTACGGCTGCAACCCCCAACAGAAGCCCGCCGGCATCAGCAGCATCTTGGGACACCCCCTCCCCTTCACCGTCGTCAACGGAAAGCCCGGTTACATCAACCTCCTCGATGCGGCCAACGCCTGGCAGTTGGTCAAGGAGCTCAAGGAGGCCACCGGTCTCGCCGCCGCCACCTCCTTCAAGCACGTCTCCCCCGCCGGAGCCGCCCTCGCCGTCCCTCTTAACGCCACCGAGTGCAAGGCCTTCGAGATCACAGAGGAGGACGCCGCCAAGCTGACCCCAGGAGCCCTCGCCTACATCCGCGCCCGCAACGCCGACCCCATGTGCTCCTTCGGAGGTGAGTCAATCTCGTCAACATCGTATCGTATTTTATTCTAACTTCTCGCGCAGACTTCGCCGCCATTTCGGACGTCGTCGACGAGGACACCGCCCTGTACCTCAAGAAGGAGGTCAGCGACGGAATCATCGCTGCGGGCTACACCCCCGAGGCCCTCGAGATCCTCAAGACCAAGAAGAAGGGTAACTTCATCGTCCTCGAGGCAACCCCCAACTTCGTCCCCCCCACCATGGAGTACCGCGAAGTCTTCGGAATGGCCTTCTCGCAGAAGCGCAACGACGTCGTCGTCAGCGCCGACCACTTGACCAAGACCGTCACCAAGGCCGCCGTCACCGACGACGTCAAGAGGGACATGATCCTGGGCTGCATCACTTTGAAGTACACCCAGAGCAACTCCGTCGGCTTCTGCAAGAACGGGCAGATGGTCGGCATCGGAGCCGGCCAGCAGAGCCGCGTCGACTGCGTCAAGCTGGCCGGCAGGAAGGTCGCCACCTTCAGTCTGAGGCAGCACGAGCAGGTCCTCGGGCTCGACTTCAAGGAGGGCGTCAAGCGCCAGGACCGCGTCAACGCTCGCGTCAGATATATCGAGGGAGACTTCACCGCCGAGGAGAGGGTCAGATGGGAGGCGAACTTCAACGAGGTCCCCGCGCCTCTGACCGCCGAGACCAAGGCCGCGTACATGGACGCTTTGAACGGCGTCATTCTCTCTTCCGACGCCTTCTTCCCCTTCCGCGACGGGATCGACCACGCTAGTAAGGTTGGAGTGTCCTTCGTCGTTCAGCCAGGAGGTTCCGTTGCCGACGCCAGCATCATCGAGTGCTGCGACGAGTACGGCATGGGAATGTGCATGACCGGCGTCCGTTTGTTCCACCACTAGTGGGAGTTAGGGTTAGCTAGGGGGGTGGTTGGGCTAGTGATTGCACAATTTTGCGGGGGTGGTTTGGGGGGGTGGGGCGGGCGGGGTCTGGGGTGGGATTGGCTGGAAACTGCTCGTGAAACGCAAGGATTTGTGTTTCCCAAAAAGGGTTGAGCAACTCGTCGAGGGCAATGGGCGCCCGGGACGTTAAAAACGAGGCCAGTATTGGAACTAAATAGAAACTGAGTTATTTGTTTCGTAAAGTGCATTTTTTCTTTCTTACTTTTTTTTTCGTTCTTACTTTCCTACCATGCAGATGATTTTGTGGTCCTACTCCAAGCTGTTGTAAAGTTTGCAGGTCCAGTCTCTGGGGCACCTCGTCTTGCACGCGCTCCAGCCAGGGCCCCTCTCGAAGCAGTAGCCTCCCTCGCAGCAGGGCACTCCTTCATTGCATTTCGTATTCAGAGCCAATCATTCGTGGACGGGGTGTTCCTTATTATAACAATCCCAATCAGTCAAATTCGCGTTGTTATTTTGATCAGGTCCGGGACACTGCGGACGACACTGACTATAACTCGAGTTCTTGCGATAACATTTCCCCTCGCAGCAGTCGGCGTCATGATTGCATTTTTCCCATAGGACCGGAGAGCATTGATCAGAGGACGATTCATCAGGGACAATGCGTTTTGCGGTGGTAAAGACACCGAACGTGACTTTGCTAGGATCGTTGACGTCGCCGGAGGAGCCGCATTCGACGATCAAAGTCTGCCTGTTTTTGGACTCCTTCGCCAGGGCGAAACCTTCGGAGGCGGGCGGCTGCGTGTGCGGTGCCTTTGCAGATTGAAACAGCTGGTAGTTGATGTTGTCGTTAGGCCTATGATCGCTGCTGACCCAAGAGATCTCGGCTTTCTCTCCGCAATTAATGGAGAACTTAGCCGCTGCGTTGAAGCATTTGGGGAAGGCTCCCTTATGCTCTCCAGATTTGGAAACACAATCCTTTGTCGGTCCGTGGGCGGTGATTGTTCCAGTGATGTGGCCGCCAGGGGCTTCGATCTTGAGAGAAGTGCCTTCCCATTGATTTCTCCTCTGTTGTTCAGCGTGAATGAAGTAGGTGCACGTGCCGTGGCCGTGGCACTTTCCTCCCTTCCGCTTCCCCTTCACCTTCCCCTTCCCAGAGGACGAGGACGAGGAGGACGAGGAGGGCGAGGAGGATGAGGAGGATTTAGGCCTACGGTTGCGGCTGTCTAAAGCAGCATCAGAAAGAGCGAAGAGGGCGATGACGCCGAGGATGAAGATAACCTTGGAAATGATCATTGCTACGCGCAAAGAGCAGCGAACGAAGAAGCGAGGCGAGGTGAAGAGAAGAGTGTAAGAAGACTTTTGCGTTTGCTGTCTACGTGAGTGTGAGTGGCGTCAAGATCAGATCAAAGCAAATGTTCTGTGTCAGCGTTGTTCGGATCCGACTTCATTCGCTGAAGGAATGCTTGGCTTCTAGCGACGTTTCACGTATAACGATCAGGCACACAATCGACATGCATGCGACAAAGACAAGACATAAAGGCGGAGCATTGCAAATTGTTTCTTTCTATCTTACAATAGGATCGATAAGAATCAATAAGAGACTCAAGTGTACTGTACAAATTTTGAATTTCCATGGATTTCCAAAATGTCTCTCACATTGAGAAAACAACCGTACAAGCGATGATTCTGCAAATAGTTTAGAAGTAGGACTCGTGGCAGTTAACACTATAAAATTCATACGCACATTTATTAATTTAGCCCCCCTTCGCCTGAAAATACTTCCAGCCCACTGAGAAAAGTCCACTTTGAACCGCATTTATCGTCAGCCTCGTCGTTAATCCTCTGCTCCAAACTTTCATCAAATCCCCATCTTCCTGCAACGAGCGAAGCGAGTCGCAAAGGAGGAGGCGTTTATAGCGTTAGAATTCCTGGCGAAGTTGGCAGCAGCGCCTTTACGCATGAATATCAGAATATCCAGCACACACGCCTCCTCAGCTCGTCGCTTCGCTCCTCGCAAACTCTCACCTCCTCCATAATAATCTTAAAAACTTCTGTATAACTCAAATCCTCCCCAACCGTCTGCCTATAAGTCTTAAGTATCCTTACAACATTGCTAACGCAATCACTAGCAGCGCTGCGACAAGCGAAGCGAAGTCGTAATGTAAGATTTGTTCGCGATGTTAGAAACGGCGTGGAAGTTTGCAGAGCTACGTTACGTGCAGAACATATCGGTCTCTTCCTTCTTGCTTCAAGATCAACGCGCCTTCTCAGGCTCATTTCTTCGGTCCGAGACAGCCTCTCACCTCGCACCTACACCCACCGCCGCCCTGTACCCTAAAAAAATCAGCAGCCCTTCCCCTTCAACAGTCTTAGCCGCCTCAGGTATCAAGTCAGTCAAAAAATTGTAAGTCAAGAAAAAAGGGTAGTGCCCTGATGCGAGATATGCTCAACAGAGTTAGAATAATTCACCATCCCATAATCTCCACATGAACGTTCCCTCTTCTCCTCCCCGCTCTTACCAACTAAACTAGCTACAGCATTCCCTCCCCCCCCCCTATATAACCTCCCTATACCTCCCCCCTCCTCTAAAATCTCCTCCAAACCTTTTTTACCATTAACCTGCAACGTACTTTTAACCGTATCAACAGGCGTAATAACGAACCTAAACAACGAAGCGACCACACTCCCAGCGAACGATTTTAAAGGTAAAGGTACGTTGGGGAGGAGGAAAGTTGTGCAGACTTCGTTGGAGAGGACGTCGAAGAAACGGGAGAGGGGGACCTGGAGGAGGGCGAAGGGGAGGCCGGAGTAGAGGCGGGGGAGGCCGCCGGAGGAGGTCAGGGTTTTTAGGGAGGTTAGGAAGGTGCCGCCGTAGCGGTATTGGTGGTTCATTGTTGTGCGGGTCCACATTAGGAGGGTTACTTGGAGGAGGGATGATTTGGCGGCGGAGACGGAGGAGGTTAGGGCTTTCGTGAAAAGGAGTGGAGGGGCCATTGAAGATGCCATCGAAGGTGCCATCTCAGATGCTTCGCAGGGGGAAGGAGAGAGAGCAAGGAGGAGGATTAATAGGAATACTATTGAACGGTTGTAATCAGGGTAGTAATCAGAGTAATCAGAGTAATCTATCGGAGCAGCACCTGTTAGGGTTGGTACAGTAGCATGCATTGTAGCATGCCTACAAATAATACTACTGTTAGGGTTGGGGCGACTCACAGCCGCCGCCGACCTTGGGCTGACTTTGTTAGGGTTAATTTCATTGTTAATTTCATAACTTCTACAGCTTTTTGGTGATACTTTTGGAGGCACAACGAGGCCTTGACAAGATACGAGTAGAATACAAAGGGTAATTTTAACGAAATGCGACGATATCATATCAAATACTGAGATTATTAATTCCAGAGATCCTTCCAAGTTTACCAAAAACAAAGTGTCCCAACTTACCGCTGCCGTCAGTAGCCAGCTTCATTGCATCTGTTTTGATCCACATCTGTTTTGCTGACACATTACCCGCTGCCCTCTAATTTTAGCGCCTTATAGATTTCAGCCCCCTCTCTTTCTTCACCACTACCCTTCAGTCCCCTTGTCCCTCTTTTTTGGTCCCAAATATGTCCACCTCCGCAAGCTCCTCCGCAAGCTCCTCCACCTTCCGTTTCCCCTTCTGCCCCTCCTGCGGCACCCACGTGAACTTCACCTCAACCGGTTCCCTAATCTGCCCTTGCTGTGATTTAAACTCCAACCTCTCCGTCCTCCCTCAAACCCTAACCACGAAAACCTCTAAATCAAAGCCAACCGTCCAACCTATGTGGTCAAAATCCGACGCCGAACAGGCCCGCGCAAAAGAATCAAGCGGTCTAAACAGACAGACTATAGAAGAATCTTGCCCTAAATGTGATCACCCTGAAGTAGCGTTTTACACTCTTCAACTTAGGAGTGTAGATGAAGGGCAGACTGCGTTTTATGATTGTCCTAATTGTCAACATACTTGGAGTGTTAATAACTAATGTTAATAACTAAAGGCATTTCTTTCAAGCAATCGAACAAAACAATACTTCTTATATTTTCCCCTTCATTGACGAGACCCGCATAGCAGCCAACTTCGTCCACTGGAAAATAATCAAGCGCTTCGTCAGCACAAACCTGTTTTATTTGTACCAATTAAGTGGATAAAAACCAGTTTCAAATTTTAAAACCAAACAAACACAAACTATTTTAACAGAGCTACACAATGATGACGCCTCCTTTCCCCTCTCCCTCCCCTTCCTCATCGTAATCGAATCCCAAAAAGAGCCTCAAAATAATCCCCCATATACTCTCCGGATGCGGATTCCCATGAATCCTCTCCTTAATCTCCCCCCTCATAACGCTCTCATTAATAACCCCCCCGCCATCATCCCCGTCCCTCCCTTCCTCCCTCTTATCATCCTCCCCCCCTTCGATATTATCGTACACCCCCGCATCCAAACATTCAAGTTCCCTCTCCAACCTCTCCTGATGCATTCTTATTATCCCGTTCCTCTCGTTTATATTACGGAAGGTATCCCTCAAAGTCCTGTAGTGGTTTAAAGCTTTATCGAGACCTGTAGACTTCAAGTCAATTTCGAAATTAGATAAATCATTTGCAGTAGCGGCTATTTCAGCTTTAAGACCTTCGATGGTTTCCCTGCTAGCTTCGAGTAAAGATTCGATCGTTGACTCGTAGGATGTTGAGGAGCCTGTTAGGTGTTGACGTCGGATTGTGGAGTCGAGCTTTTCGGAGACATAGGGTTCGGAGACGTCGAGGTGGACGAGCTCGAAGGAAGGGGAGATTACTGTGTGACGGAAGGAGAGGAGGAGGGAGCGGGTGGATGAGGAGAGGGAGGGGGAGTCGATGTAAGAGTCGAACCTGTAAAGGGGGGGAGGGATGGTTGTTAATTTCCTATTATTATTATTATTATTATTATTATACCGCAACCACCTTTCTCACCTTTCCAGCAGCTGTTCCAACTTGGTCATTTCCCCATCGAACGCGTTCTGCCCCTCCTCGATCTCCCTCCTGATAATCCCCACGTTCTCCACGAGCCTTCCGCTGCCTCCTTCTACGAGGTTGCTTACTATTGTTACTTCTGTAAGGGAGTCGGAGAGGGATTCTTGGAGGCGGGATTGGAGTAACATCATTTCAGAGAGGAGGTCCATTGACGAACTCTAGAACAAAAAAGAAGAAGGGTGCAGTGTGGGGAGCGGAACGACGAGGGTTTTCGTTAGACGCCCCGTTCGTCCCCCGCGTTTCCTTTTTTTTTTTTTTTTGTGAACGCCTTGTGTTTTTGTGTGTATTTAAATCTCACCTTCTTTATTTTTCCTTCCAAACCTTTCGGTTCCTTGAAATTTTCCCTAAACCATTCCTTTGAATTCGAAAAAAGATATAAAACGATCCCCACAACGAGCATTTTAACCCTCGTTAGTAAAAGCACCTCCCTTAAAACGTCCTCTACCCTTAAATCATATTCTCACCTCACATTTCCCCGCATTCATAACCTTAAAAAACTCCACACAATCCTTCCACTTTCCTTTCGGTTTAATAATCCTCAAGAATCCTTCAACATCAACTCCTACCTTCCCTTCCGGGTCGAGGAAGAGGTTTAAGGAGGAGGGGGAATCGGAGCCTATGGAACGGATTATTGCTCCGCCCCAGGATTGTTTTATTATTGAGGAGGAGGCTAAAGGGAAGGATGGTCGGGGGTCTAAAGGTGGGCAGAGGGTTAGGAGGTACGTGCATGAGGAGGGCGAGGAGGAGAGTATGGAGGTTGTTAGTGGAGGTGGAGGGGGGGTGGTGGAGAGAGAGGAGGAGGTTGAAGGGTCGACGACGGTGGAGGTGGTGAAGGAGGAGTAGGGGGGGGTGGAGGGGGATGGGTTGAGGAGGTGGGATTGGGAGGAGGGGGGGAGGGGCGAGAGGAGGGAGTTTATTATGTCCACACGGTCGTGGGTGCAGGCGAGCTGGAGGAGGTGGGACTTTTGGAGGAGGTCAAGGGGCGAAGGGGTAATTAGTTCATCAGCATCAGAGTCTGGAGAAGTTTGAGTTTGAGGATTGGTGGTTGTGGATGTGGTTGTGGTTTGATGAGGCGTCTCCACCTCAGCTGAATTCGAATGTGAATGATCAGGAGCCACCTCCTCCTCCACTTCAATCTTAGATTTAATCTTAGCAGGAGACGACGAGACGGAAGTGTCAAGATCAGTCTCACTATCTGATCCGTCGCTGTGGTAATTTGATGCTGATAGGAACATTGTTTGTTTGTTTTTAAGTGGACAGTGTACTGTCAGTATTACTGTCTGTATTACTGTCAGTTAACGTATATAACTATGCCTGCGCGTGCGATTCATAACAGTAACGTGTTCGTGGATTGATTTAGGTTAATTTCGGGTTAGAGTTGTGGTAGGTTACTAATGAAGTGATCGGCAATAGTGATCGTACAGCATTGCTGACAGCGTTGCTTGCGGTCTTTTTCACGTGAACGCTGTCGTATGCAGCTGTGGCTCTTCTATTCCATCGCAGCTTAGCTTGTTTCAGTGCACGGAGCGACATAGTGCGCACGTGTGCTAGAGACCACGGCTGCGTATTTCGCGGCTGCGACTGGCCTCCCCCAAGGGCTCGGCGATACTATCGGCGATGAACGCCGTTGAATATTGAGCCAGTGGTGAGCCGAGATGATCGTTCGCTAGTGTAACAATCCGTGACGAACATCAGCATATCGTAAGGGTTGGAAGCGTCCTTGGGAATAGGGCACAGTGTGTCATACAAAGGTCAAATAAAGGTTCGAAGGTACGAAAGGAGATATATTATGAAACTACGTTACATTTCAGAGGATTATATCCTGGCAGTACGACGGCGGTAACAGAGACGACGGCTGGAGACGAAAAGCGGGTAACTCTCTAAAGCGACGTACTATAGTATAGCCTTTTCACGAAATAAAATGTCCCAGAGAACCTTTCACAATTCAGTTTTTGGTTAGTTTCATCCCCCCCGCGTACCGATCCCCATTTACAACATACGAGAGCTCCTCGATGCATACAACAGACCCCCACGTGCGAACGAACAGCGCCGATTATGCGCGGTCTTTCCACAAGGCACCTCTGCGGCCCATCTGTTGGCTCCGCCCCAGACGTCCTTTGTTGTATTGCGGCTGTTGTTGTCGTTAATATGTGGTGAAGGGCTCGTGTGGTGGTTTTATGTCGTATCCCGTGGCCAAGTTTTAATCGATACTCGCTCTGCTTATCGTGGAGAGGAGTATCATGTCTCCGATGGCATTTCTCATGGGCTGATCGAGAGTTCATTTTGATGCCCTCTCCTGTGTGTCTATGTGGGTAGACGTGTTGCGCATGCTCACCATCGACGACTGTATGCTACGCATCCGTGGCCAGGTCGTCGCGTACCGACCGAAAACCTGATAACCAACCTGATAACCAATACTAACCCTCTCCCTTCGCTTGTCCTTCCCTCTCCCCCGACGACCACGACGACCAACAGAAGCAACACACACACACTCAACAATTAGCTGTGGTCACGCCCCTCACCGTCTCCTCTCCTCCTCACTTTTCATCCCCCGTCTAAAGACTGTTCTACAGGCTTTTATAGGGCATAAATAGGGCATTTAGTCAGGCATTTCTAGTGCAATGACTGCAAAATTAACAATCTGTTCGTCTTACTTTGCTCTACCAGGTGGACAAAAGGTCTACAATAACGTTGATCTAGCACAGACAACTATACAGAGCATAAAGGAGAAGGTGAGGATACAAATAACAGCAAATAACAGAACAATATGTGAAAACGGAGCGCTTAAACGACAGAGAACGATAACGTCCTGTGTCACAGTCTTGAAGAGGATAATAAACAAGAATTGTGACCCAAATTGTGAAAGGCGATCAGTGACGGAGAAGTGAAGAAAGCAAGTGAAGATAGCACTCCTGCTGTAACGCTTGACCAACAAGCACTTCCGAGCATCAGGCACTTCCGAGCATCACTTCACTCTCAATCCATCCCCTAACCCCTCTTCCTTCATCATTTCTCTATCATTTCTCTTTCAAATCCAGCTCTCCTCTGAATATAGTAAAGTCTGTCCCCTCCCCCTCCTAAATCTCTGGTGGAACGGCTACCTCCTCGATTCCGAAAAGACAATCCTAGAATCCTGCATCGGCGTTGACGTTTCCGAGCGCGTCCCCCCCTCCGTCTCAAACCTTACGATATTCTTGACCGTGCAAGAGTTGAACAAGAAATACATTGACGGGGAAAGAGGGAGCACAAGGGAGAGGAAGAGTAGCTTCGATATTAGGTTGCAGGAGTTCGGATCTACGAAGAATAATACCAACTGCATAACGTCGTAAGAAAAAACAGTAGAAAAACAATATTACTCGGGTATATTATCCCCCTAAAAAGAAACACCCTTTATTCCTTCCCCTTCAACTCCATAAAATTATCAACCCCCTTCCTCTTACACTCGTCGACAATCCCTTCTTTAATCTCCTTAACGATCCCCAAACCGCGGTACGTCAAACCAGTGTAAACCTGCACGGCACTGCTCAGCGTTGTGTGTGTGTTAGCAATTCCCTCAACTCATAAAATTAGAAATGAAGTTTCATTTTCACACCACGTCACGTAAAAGGTGTAACATCTCAACACGTTTCTTCCCTCGTTTCTCAACGGCTCTGACAAATGAACGTCCAAGACACAGTCCACATAACTCACCTCGCGCCTGCGTGAATCTTCTCCAACGCGTCTTCACTATTAAATATACCTCCGACACCTATAATAGGTATCCCCTTCGGTGTTAAATATTCCGAGAATTTTTGAACTGATTTAGTGCTTATATTTTTAATTGGTGTTCCGGATAGACCTCCTTTTTCGTTTGAGTGGGGTGATTTTAAGGTTGATCGGAGAGAGGAGGATGTGTTTGAGACGATTATACCGTCTACGTCTGAGTTTATTATAACTAATTAAAAAGATGTAAAGGTTTTATGGGATGTTGTTAGAATAACTATAAATACGATTAATAATATATATATACATTTTCATGTTCCTCACCTTCAGATATCTTCTTAATACCTTCAGCATTCAAATCAGGTCCTACCTTAACGAAAATCATTTTACGTTCACATACATCATCTCTAACCTTACAACATTCATCTAAAAGCGGTTTAAGATCATCTTGAAGTTTAGTCAAATTTTTTATGTTTGGGCAGGAGACGTTTATCACGATGTAAGAGGAGAGAGGACCTAAGGAACGGATACCTCTGGTGTAGTCGTGTACGGCGGAAGGGGAGAGAGTGTTTTTACCGAGATTCACACCGATTGAACCCTCGGAACCAGAGACGAGAGAATGGTAGGAACGGATTTGGGAGAGGGAGTGGAGGGAGGATTTTAGGTTTGACTTTACTGCCGAGTGGCCGGATGAGTTGAAACCGTAACGGTTTATTACGCCTGAGTCCTCTAAGAGACGGAAGACGCGAGGCTTAGGGTTGCCGGATTGAGGTTCGGGGGTTACGCTGCCGATCTCTACGGCGCCGAAACCGGCGGCTAAAAGGGGGACGATTGCTTCGGCGTCTTTATCGAAACCGGCTGATAACATTACGCAGTTTCGGAGAGAGAGCTTACGGGACTTTCGACCCGTTAGAATCACGGATAGGAAGGAGGAGGTTGTAGAGTCGTGGCCGAAGGTATCGCCGTCGCGGACGCCGGCGTATTTGACGGCCTTGATCGCGAAAGCGTGTGCCTGCTCGCCGTCTAGGATTTTTCGGAGGAGAGGAGTAGCGTAGTCGTCGCTTAGAGTGCGGTAGAATGAGGTGGAACGGATGCCGGCGTAGTCGTCGGGGTTGAAGGTGGAGATTAGGAAGGCGGAGGTTAGGACGAGGGTGTTGCGGGAGCCGCCGAAAATTCGGGAGCGGATGTAGGCGGCTGGAACGAATGGAATGTTTGGAGAGGAGGGAAGAAATGTTAGAAATGTGTGTCTAATGTTTGAAATAACGTGCCACACGAAACTACATGAGGAATGCTGGCAGCATCACACTTCAGTGGAGCCGTCACACGTCAGGGGAGCCATCTCACCAGCCATAGCTCGAATTGTGTGCCAGGAAAAAGTAAAAAGTCATTCCTGATGGCAAAAAAGCTACTAAGGGCTCTCTACTTTCTCAAGATCGCGTCAGCCTACTGAAAGGAACACTGCCCGTCTTATAAAGCCCATCTATCACCGCTAGTACGTCTAAAAGCTTCCATAAACGCGGGTAAATCGTCCATTCCAACCACTTCCATCACTCGTTCTTCACCCACAACTACACACTGATGCTTGGCCTCCTTACAGTACACTGTATAATGTCCATCCTCCTTCGTTCAATCCCAGTTCGCTCCCTCTCAACCTTTCCCTTACCTCCCAAACCACCTTCCAACCCTAACATCCTCAAACAAACCCATGAGCAGGGAACCTCTTATGGCACAATAGGTGAGAGGCAGTCTCTGAGCGTAACGTAGCTGCTTCCAACTTCCAACGCCGTTTCTAACATAGTATTACAACTCTCGCTTCGTCTCGTCTCAGTAATCGGTGGCGGCCACGCAGGTTGCGAAGCCCTCTCCTCCTCCTCAACCCTAACTTCCACTTTATGCATAACCCAAAAGCTGTCACAAGTCGGAGAGCTCAGCTGCAACCCTAGCATCGGAGGGATAGGCAAAGGCCACCTGGTCAGGGAGGTGAGAAAACTGTCCAGAAAGCCAAATCGATATAAGAATAGAACCCGCCTGAGCGTTCAGACTATCGAAAGCCAGAACCCAACCTCCACGAAATTCTAACATTACTTATTAAACGTTATAAAATCGTTCCCTGCGTCCTCGGCTTCTCTCGTTTTCCTCAGATCGACGCCTTAGACGGCGTGATGGGTAAAGCAGCAGATTTAGGTTGCTGCCATTTCCGTATGCTCAACGAGAGGAAGGGTACAGCCGTCAGAGGTCCGAGAGGACAGATGGACAGAGACCTTTACAAGTCAGCAGTGCAGTCTATACTTTCTGAGAAGTGTAATCTTGATTTTCTTGAGGGCGCAGTTGAAGATTTGATAATCGATTTTGACGTGAACGGGGAGAAGGTCGTTAAAGGCGTGGTGACGAATACGGGTGAACAAATTCTCGCCGACGCAGTCGTCGTTACCACCGGGACGTTCTTGGGCGGAACTTTGATGTGCGGTTTGGAGCGTTATTCCGGAGGTCGTCACCTACGAGATTCTGAGGCGGTAGAGCCACCTTCCAACGCTTTGTCGAAAACTTTCAGGGGCTTGAACTTCGATGTGGGGAGGCTGAAGACAGGGACGCCGCCGAGGTTGAACGGGGACACCATCGACTACGATTTGCTGGAGAAGCAGGGGAGCGATAGCGAGCCTATTGGCTTCGATCATGTTAGGCAGTTTAACGGTTTGAGGTGAGAACCCCGTCTCCGTCTCGCTGTCTCCTGGACTTTACAACCAACGTCTAATCTTGCCGCTTCTCTTGCTGCTCTCGCTCCTCGCAGGTTGCCTAACGAGAAGGATTTTATAACTTGTTATAAAACTGCGACGAACGAGGAGACGCATAGGCTTTGCTTGGAGTACGAGCATCTGCTGCCGAGGTATGACGGGGCGGAGGGGGACGGGATGGGTCCGAGGTATTGTCCCAGCATTTATAAGAAAGTTCAGGTGAGCAACGACGACACATCAACATCAATATCATAGCTACAAGGTTCTAATTCGCCTCGCCTCGCCTCACCCCGTCGCAGCGATTCCCGGAAAGGACGGGGCACAACTGCTTCCTAGAACCCGAAGGTATCAACACGAATATCGTCTACCCCAACGGCATGTCCGGCCCTTACCCCCCCGAGATCCAGCAAAAGATAATAAACTCAATGTACGGAATGTCGGAAACAGAAATTATCGTACCCGGCTACGACGTAGAGTACGACTTCATTAATCCGATTGGGCTGAAGCATACGCTCGAAACGAAGGATGTTGGGGGGTTGTACCTCGCGGGTCAGATATGCGGGACGACAGGCTACGAAGAAGGTGAGACATCGGGACGTCGTTCGGTGTTTCGGGCGTTCACGAAAAACACAGCAAATATTCTAACTCATCAAACATCACAGCTGCAGCCCAGGGCGTAGTGGCGGGCGCTAACGCGGGCCTAAAATCCAAAGGGGATGAGAGGGAATTTATCGTCGGAAGAGACGAAGGTTATATCGGCGTTCTTGTAGACGATTTGGTGACGAAGGGGGTCACCGAACCTTATAGGATGTTCACCAGTAGGAGCGAGTACAGATTGAGCTTGAGGGCTGACAACGCTGATTTGAGATTGACCAGGAAAGGGGTTGAGTACGGCATCGTGACGGACGATGAGAGGGTGGAGGCGCTCGAGGAGAGGAAGAGGGAGGTTGAGAGGGGCGTGGAAGCGCTGGAGAAGTTCAGGCTTTTCGTGAGCGAGTGGAGGTGAGAGCGACTGAACACAGTTTTCTAAAATAATCCAACAAAACTCTAACCCTCGTCACAGTGAAAAGGGGGGAGACAAAATGGGAGGCACGTTCTCAAGTTCTAAGAAGAAGAGCAGCGTTAAGAAGTCAGCTCACGAAGTCCTCAGAATGCCCCACGTCACTTTAGGCGACATTGAAAACATTATGAAGTCCGAGGACGACAAATTCCAATCCGTCTCTCTGAACTCTCATGACACCGTTGAAGCGACGGTAAAGTACTCGGCCTACCTCCACAGGCAAGAGAAAGACATGGACTCCTGGCGAAAGGCTCAAGGCCTCCTGATCCCTCCCGATATTGTCTACGACCGCACCAACTTCCCGACTCTAAAAGAAGAGGAGCTCCAGCTGCTCAAAAAATTCAGACCGGGGACGCTAGGCGACGCCAACAGTATCCAAGGAATTACGCCTCAGGGGCTGGTTTATCTGCAGCAGTTCGTGAGAAAAAGAGGGAGGAAAAGAGATAGGAACAGAGCGAGTCAAATATGAAAGTAGAAGGTTTGAAATGAAAAACATTTACTTTTTTGCACGTGCATCCACAGCTGCGTCATAAAACGTCATCAAATGTCGTCGCACACACACTCTCCGTTGGGGTTGACCGGACAACTCAAATCCCCCTTTTTGACTACGTTTGGTCCCATCTGCATCGTCGTGCCCCCCCCTTCGTCAGATAACAGGACCTTGCGGAAACCTGTTGGGTTCGTCACCCTAAAACTCGTGAGCATCAAGAACGCTAAAACCATGGCGCCGGACAAAACCACGCCGACTATGGCGATTATGGTCGCGATTTCGGCCTGGGATTCCGCGTCGGAGGTCGCCTTGGAGGCGGAGGAGAGCTTCGTGTCCCACTCTTCCGCTTGCGAGAGCTGCTGCTCGGTGATCAGACCGACCACTTCGGCTCGAGTTTTGACGGCCTCCTGATTTAAGGCGGGAGGGATCACTGAGCCGTCCCACCTCATTCCTACCTCGCCGTCGGGGTCTCCGGTGGAGTCGGGTGGAACGCACGAGTCATCCGAATAGATGAAGACGAAGGGGGAGGGCTTGGGAATGGCGGAGTGCCATGATGCAGAGCCCGCGACGACTCCTGTCCAGGGTAGCATGTTCGGGTTTCCGTCCAAGTTGCCGTCGTTGGTACCAGGGGTGCTGACGTACTGCTCCGTCTTCCACCAGAGTGTGTACTCGTCCATCCACTCGGTGGCGTCGTCAGTGGGTAATCCGTCCGCGTCGACGCCGAAGTCACACCCGAACCTCACGGACATCTCCAGCTCAAGTAAGTGCGAATTGTGGAGTCCTGCGTGGTCATCATTGGTGCAGAGCGTCGGAGCGTCGGGGCCGGAGCAGATCGCCGTCCATGAGATCTCCGCGGGACCAGTGGTCACGGCCACACCGTGGCTGAGGTAGGGGGGGATCTGCCTTGTGACGATGTTAGTCTCCCACCCGGCCAGAGCCACTGGGGCGACACTGAGAATACCGTGGGGCACGGCTACCTTAATTTTGGTCGTCTCGAGACTTGTTGTTCCTTCGGCAGAGAAGCGAAGCGAAGCGATGACGTTAGACTAGTTTGAGAAGCTGAGAAGCTCGGAAGCTTTGGCTTACCGTGGGGAATCCGCAGCTGCAGCCTGGAATAGCCGCCCGACGGATAACCAAAGTTGGGAAAGATTGTTATGTGGGCTGATGCTAGGCCAGCGAAGACTGAGCCGAAAGCGAGGAGAGTAGCTAACTTGAGGTGCATCTGCACGTGCGGTTGCAGTTCCGTCAAAGCGCGCATGCCTTTTGTTATTTGAGTTCTCTGGACATAAAATAAGGGTTGAACGCGTTGAAAGTTGTAGATCGCTTCAATCACAACCATATTGGTCGGACATCTGCCAAGTTGATTGCGCTGAAAGCTCAAATCCAACACAACAAGTACCGACGTGAGTGAAGCCGTCTCCGCCTTTGCCACCTAGGAAAGTATCAGCTCTCAAAGGCTTTTATACGGCCGGCGAAGCATTCGAAATATACTTTCTCCGCACCGCTCTAACAGTGCATGGAATCGGGGGATGCCGTTTTTAATCACCTTTGAGTTTATTTTCCAAACCCGAATAAGATCTTTTTAAACTCCTGTGAAATCCATGATCCAAAAACACAATTCATTGCCTTTCCTGGTTCGGATTATCGTATATCAGGTCCTAATCGCCCCCTCCCCCTCCCCCCTACTCACTTATTCTGATCCGGGCACCACACACAACGCTAGAAGTTGTAGCCACCCAACCGCTCATCCGCACCCGCGAACATGATTGCAACATTTCTCTTCCTATGCACCCTTTTCAACCTAACCCTTCGGTCGGCCCACGCCAACCGCGCCTCCCTTCTTCAAGATTCCCAACTGCCCCTCTCAACGTCGGGCAGGGACATCGTTGATGCTCATGGAGAAGTGGTAAAGCTCGCCTGCGTGAATTGGTACGGCGCCCATATGGAGACCTTCGCAGTCAACGGATTGCACAAGCGCACACTGACCGAGATCGTCGACCAGATTGCGGACACGGGATTTAATTGCATCAGGATGCCCTTCGCGTAAGTAGTGCGGCCGATCATTTTTTTTTTAATTCTCCTTTTCAACCCCCCCTCACACTCCCCAACTCCGCACGCAGACTCGATCTCACCTTCAAACCGGACTTCATCGTCCCAACCGTCGCCCTTACGGCGAACCCTGATCTGATCGGTAAAACCGGCCTGGAAGTGTTCCACATCACGATGAAGGCCCTCACCGACGCGAACATCGTGGTCTTTTTGAACAACCACAACTCCGTGGCGGCCTGGTGCTGTAACATTGACAGCTTGGACGGATTGTGGAGCAACGATGCGTACAACGCCGAGCAGGTTAGTAAATAATTAAATGTTAGGGGGTGGTTACAGCTGCAGCCCCCAAAACAACCCGAACAACCCTAACAACGCCCCCCCCTACACAGTGGATTGAAAGCCTCGTCTACTTAGCGGACTACTACAAGGACGACAAACACGTCATAGGGATAGACTTGCGAAACGAGATTCACGACGTCAAAAACTCCAACCGCTACATCACCTGGGGAGAGTCAAAGGACATTGACAACGACTGGAAGCATGCCACCGAGGTGGCCAGCGCGGCGATATATGAGAAGAACCCGGACTGGCTGATTATCGTGTCTGGCCTTTGCTTCTCGTTCGACCTTCGCAAGATGGTGGACAACCTCCCGGACCTCAAGCAGGAAAACAAGTTAGTGTGGACGACTCACTACTACAGCTTCTCCAGGTGGTGGCAGAAGATGGAGAACCAGGTTCTGCAGAGGCACCTGGAAATGACTTGGATCGATCTGCAGGGTGTGACCGTCAAGTGGATCATCGGATCGTCGTTCGCCCTGATTATACTGACTGTTATGCTGAGCGCTAGGCTCAAGTTCAAAAAGCTCAACGACTGGTACTTCTTCCCAAGGGAGCCCAAGGTCACCGTCGCGGCCATCTGCTTCAGCCTCAGCATCTACTGCGTGCTGCTGATACTTGGACTCGAAAGTGGCGCGACCGCCGTGAGGGAAGGGTACGACGAGGGCGGGTGCGCAACGATGGCCATCGAGGCCGACATGATGGACATAGGCAGGTCCTGCGCCATCGCTCTGGCCATCATATCTGGCATCGTTCACGTCGGCCTCATGTACATGCTCAACACCGGAATGGCTTTCCGGAGGGAAGACCACGACATGAAGTTCGACGAATATAGCGACAAGGAAATCGAGATGCAGAGGTTGAGCAACGAAGGCATGGAGGATGGTCGAAAGGGCTCTAATTCGAGCGATGGACTCGGTGGCGGAGTCACCAAAGTCGCGGACAAGAGCTGCATGTGCTGCGACTTTCTCATCTTCACCCTTCTGCACAATATCTTCATCGTCCTCATTCTCATCCTGGCCGTCGCGAGCGCCGCAAACCACCTCGCCAACAAGACCGAAACATACGCCATGTTCCACGACGAACTTTACGGAAAGTGGATGCTGCAGAACCACAACGCCCCCGTTCTAGTGGGAGAGTTCGGAACCGGCAGCGACGGCTCCTCCACAGCTGAGACAGATTACTGGTACGCAATGACCCGCTTCCTAAAAGAGTACGACCTCAACTACGCCTACTGGCCATGGAACGGAGAGAGGTGGAACAACTCCACTCTGGCGTTCCAGAACGAGGGCTATGGTCTAGTCAAAGAGGACTGGGCCACCATCAGGAGGCCCAAGATCGTCAACGACTTGATTGCTTTGAATGATTGAATGTGGACATGGACGTGGACGTGAATATAGATAGTAGCAAGCATTTATACCAAACATATATATTTTTAGCACCTTCTTTCTCCTAAACCAGCTTACCAGTGGGAGTTGGGATGAATGCCCTCATCATGTGCAATTGAAGCTTAGAATCCCTCATCCCTACCTTCTCCTCCTCATCCCTCTAAAAAACCGTTGAAACATTTTATTTCCACTTGCGCAAAGACCTATATACCCCCCCCCCCCCGCCCTACCCCCACCTCTTAACCCTCAATTAACCAATACTCGGCAAAGCGACAAAATTAACAAACTCTGTCTATGAACAACTTTAACATAACACAACGGACAACACCAAATAAGCCTCCTCCTACCAACCTACCCCGCGGCTATCGCCACCTCTTCCTCCTAACCGTCCTGTGCATAACAATATCAGTCTCCGCCGCGGCCTCTGACTTCGAGACTTCGCAAGCTGCCATCTCTTCCACACCTTACAAGTCCATTGCATGCTGGTTCGGGGCCTGCGATGGCGCAGAGAGCACAATATCCCTCACAGCAGAGCCCCTTCCCACCGACCCGTACGTCCCTGTGCCAGTCTCCCCGACGCCAGCCCCTCCGGCGAAGCCGAGTTACGAAATCAAAATGACACCGCCTGATGCGACAGCTGCCTCTGATGCCGGGGCTGTGGAGGAGGAGAAGAAATACGAGCTGCAACTGAAGAATGTCCCCGGCGCCGTCATAATCAACCAACCCTTCTCGCTAACGGTGGTCTACATCGACACGGCGAATAACGTCCTGGTCTACGACGATCCTACCGGGAATTACGGCCAGGCCTTTGACGTGACTCTGTCGATAGGCAGCGCCGAGGTGGAGGGAGACTCTCTGGGTTCGTGGGTCCTGAACGACATGAATTTCGGGGGAACCCTAACGAAGCCTCTTCACTTCGCCGTCGCGGAGTTCGATGACTTGACCCTGAACATTCCGAGCACCTACGTGTACCTGAAGGTAGAAGCGAAGGCGTTCGGGCTTTCCTTCACCTCGAGCATAAGTTTGAGGATCATCGACGTTACTCTGACGGAGACCGAAGAAATCGCGACGTCTTTCGCCACAGCCTTGCAAGAGGGTGGCAGCACGTCCACATACGACAAGGGGATGAATAGATACACGGCCGACGCTAGCGCTAAGACCGCGCTGGATGCTGATGGCTCGGCAGGAGACGACCCTGACGTCCACAGCAACTTCGACGGCACGTTCATAGTCCAGGACTACTACGAGGACTCTAGTTGCTCCAAGAACCTCATGTGGTACGAGTACGCGAAAAAGGACAGCTGCATAGCGAGTCCCACTGGAAATAGCTCCGACATTATCTCGGACTACAACTCCGTCCAGGTCACCACCGACAAATATGCAGGAACGTTGACTTGCAAGGAGAAGGGAATCAGCAACAGCACATCGGTGGCGCACAACAAGGGAACAATAACAGAAAACAGAGGCCAATGTGTTGTGGTCAGCGGAGGCGGCTACGGTGGCGCTGCATACAAGAAGATTCGGGGGGTGAAGACTAGTGTCAAAGATAGCGCCGTGTGCGAGGGAGCGTACACTCCGGTAGTGAGGGTTAGCGAATGGTTCGGAAGTGACGGCAGCGGCACCTGCCACAGTGGCCAGGGTCTTCAGCCGACCATTCGACTGTATGAGCTCAACAAGTGTCACAAGGTTTTCGGTTCGACGGCGAGCTTCATGTTCACCGGCTGCTATCACACACATTCCGGCCTTCTGAACGAGTACAAGACGGCGGATTGTTCAGGGTTGGCTAACCAGAGGGAGTGGGGGGGAACTGAAGAGAATTCCTGCTTTGTCGGAACGACCAACGGCTGGGGCGTCGCGGGGGGCGAAGATATTAGCGTCGAATGTGGAGTAACGTGCTAAATCGATTTGTTTTATTTTCACAAATAGCATAGATGTATGCGTGTTTTTTTTCGTTTGTGTCATCGCAACTGCTCCCCGCCCCCCCTCCTTCAAACGAACTCTCTTTCCTTTCTCCCCCTTCATTTCACCCCCCCTTCCTCCCCCTCCCCCCCCCTCCTTACCCTCTCTACCCCCCCTCTCCCCTTCCCGCCCAATTAATTATAGCCTCGTTCAGAGTTTATAACCGCATTGTCGATTTCGACTGATCTGCTTGATCGGCTTGGACTAGCCATCATCCTCGTAAGCTTATCAATCTTACTAGATATGACGTCCTCAAGACCATTAATTCTTTCGGAGAGGACGTGAACCTTGTTGTCTAAAGTCATAAATTCGTGCTCTTCAAAGTGACGGAGCTGGTTGAGGCCATTATTGCCGAAAGTGCCGACGATCTGGGAGCCCATATGAGTAAGGCGTCGCCCGGCAGGTTGGCCATGGGGGGTTGTTGGCTCTTCATTTCCGTGGGCGTCGTACTTGTGAATGTCCGCCTTCGACATCATGTTGGCTCCTTGGAGTCCCTGGTCTCGCATCGCGTGGGCGAACTTCAGGATACCGCGCCTTACGGCAAGGCGAACGCAGGACTGTCGGACATGTTCCAACTCGTCGCTGAAACCTTTCATGCAATCGTAGAATGAATCTCGGGAGAGAACCAAAATCTCCACGTAAGTGAGCGCTCTCGCGTCAATGTGCTCCTTAAGGTCCCAGTTCTCGAGGATGAAATCCTCTCCCCAGAAGGTGCCGGCGGTCTTGACCACGCCGCCTCTCGAGGCCACGCCACGAGATACGATGCAGAGGCAGTCTGACACTGCGACCTTCTCCTGGGGGGTGAAGACTCCCGGGACGAGGTAGTCAAGGAGCGCAACGGAGAGGGCGGGTTGGAACCCCTTGAGGTACCAGATTTCTTGAATCCATTCGCAATTCTTCGCAGTGACCTCCTCCTTCAGGCACGGCGACATCCGGTTGATCAGTTGCTTGTAGTTGTCGCTCTTGGCGAGGTCCTTGGTTTGGTTGAAGAACGCTCGGACCTTGATACGGAGGACCTGATCGAAGTTCTGAACAGACATGAAGGAGTTGAGACTGTCCATGGTCTGCTGGTGCTCGATGGTGTCCACGTCAAGGTTGGACACGATTCCACACGCGGACCCGATAATGTACGCCCAAAGGCAGGACCCCATGAGAAGGAACATGGTGCACCACTGCATCTCGTCAGTGTTCTGCGGTGTAACGTCTCCATATCCGACACTAGTGATGGTCACAATACTCCAGTAGAAGCTGGCAACGTAGATTGCCCATGCGTCTAGCGAGCCCATGGGAAAGCCGTCGTCGTCAGATCCTAGCAAGTTGCACGCCACGTACTTGACCCAGTTGGAACCTTCCTCCAGTTGGCTTGGGACGCCCCCTCCAACCATGCACCAGGCGCAGGCCATCCAGTGACCCATCACCAGCAGGAGCACGGCGAACTTGACAAGACCGATAATGGAGAAGGACACCGACATGCGAGACTCGAGCCTTTTGAAGATTCTCGACGCCTTGAAGATCCTGGCCAGTTTGAGGAGCCTCAGGAGACGGATGATACGAATGATTTTCAGGCTCTCGAGGCTGTGCGATTATGGTGCGTATATGTGTGAGTGCGTTGATGATACCTATGCAATGATAATAATTTTCGCGTGACACGCACGATCGGGTCTGAATTCGCTCAGCTCCGACTCACCTCCCTGAGTTGGTCAAAGACGCAATGAGGTCAAACGGGATGATGGACAGTAGGTCAATGGGGAACCAGGACTTTAGATAGTTGCTCCTGATGGCTCTAAAATTTCGGATCAGCAGACCCGCGCCACCGCCATTCGTCGTTATTCTGAACGCCAAGAAAAATTGCATCACCATGTCCTTGACGAAGATGAGGTCAATGAGACGGTTCACAGTGAAAAGCGGGTCCCACGTGGAGAGATCTCCCCACTCGCAATCGCTCTCCAAAAGAGCAACCTCGTACGGTGTTACAAATGCAGTGAAGATGAGGGCTAAGAGCGTGACCAAGTCCCACCTCTGCATGTACGTGCTTTCCGGAAGGATGAGGAACTTCGGCTCCTTGGTTCTTTCCTCGAAGTATGCCACCATTTTTTCGACCTCAGGGTCGATCAGCTTCTTTCCATCTGGGCCTAATTGCGGCCCTTGCTCAGCGCTAATCGACATTCTCCTCAGGTCCTTTCGGTAAGATATGATGGATTTCCTGTCCGCCTCTGAAAGGGCTGGGTCGATGCCGGCATCTGCGACGAGCGAAGCGAGTCGCATGAAGTTTGACCGTAACGAGTTAGAATTGCATGGCGGTGCTTCTGGCGTCGATATCTAGTTTGAAGCTCCTAGCGCAGCTGGAAACGGAAGCAGAATTAACGCATTCAGGCTCGTCGATTTGCTCCTCGCAGTTTCTCACCTATGGCCACGTCTTTCATTTTGGCGATTTCTACAGCCGGGAGGGTCATGCCGGTCCTAGCGTTGCGGGTCCTTGGTGTCAGGTTGGAGGAATTCTCCGGCGACAAGGCCTTGGGCGCCCGGGTGAATAGTTCACCAAAGTTGGTGTTTCGATCTGCACCGGTTTGTGTCGGATTTTGTTCCGGACTGTGCGGATGGGGGGGGGTAGTGTGGGCAGTGTGAGTGAGTTGATGCATGAAAAAGGAGAAGAAGCGTCGCGAAAATGCGTACCTTCGCACTGGCGTCGGGTTTGTGTCTGCCTCAGTTAAGGGGACCTCGACTACCTCGTTTGGCCTGGGCGGGCCTGCCATGATGTTCGACTTGCTACCCCGTCGGGGCCGGTAGCCAACGGGGGTCGGGGAGACACCCGCCTGCCCAGGCGATGTGTTTTGGGCGGCTGTAACGTTGGAGTTTGCCTGCGTGATCTTGCTGTCCAAGTCCCTCTTCTTCACCTTTTTCTTCTTCTTGTGCCTGGCCGCTAGCGGGCTCTTCATGCTCCCCTCTACGCCCCCCTCAGTCGACGCGAGGGGCATGAGATTTGAACTAGCCTTATTAGTAGGCGTCGGGCCGCCCCACTGCGTATGTTTTGTGGGAAGTTGTGAGTGAGATGGAGGGTTAGACGAGGAGGGTTGGAGTGTTAGCGGGGTGAGGTGGGCGTATGGCGAACGTGGAATGTTGGGGGGGGCGTTTGCTGATGGGTTGGTAGGACAAAATAATCCAAGGCCTTGGATAGCGATTTCGCGAGTCCGGCAGCCGGTCACGCTGCAGCAGTCAAAAACTTACCGCCGTCTGGCCCTCCTCCGGCCCTTCAGCTGAAATATGGATCTTCGTGCTAGGATTCATCGAGGGGCCACGTGTTTCGTATAAGTAACGAAAACCACTGGCGGCGTTATTATACGTAAAGTGTTCTCCGTGCCGGTTAAATTTAAGGTCTGGTGGTGGGGGGGTTAGGGTAAATGCAGCGAGTGGGGCGAGTGGCTGGATTTGTGAGCAGCTTTCCCCCCGTACCTCTGAGAGATTTCCGACTTCGTTCTGCTCCTCTGTGAATCGATCCTTAGCAGTGGCGATTTTTGGATTTGCTTTAAGTGGCGGTAGAATTGATTTTGCCTATTCGAGATGTCTTCGGAGGACAAGCATGGGCAGCATGGGCAGATGAAACTGACCTTTCACCTTGACGGTTGTCCGCACCCCTCCTTTGAGCACACCTTCGACCTCCCCCCCCCTGCGTCTATGCAAACCCTGTTTCCTTCCATCCTGCACAAGGCTGGCGACCTTTTGGGGTTGACGGATGTCGAGGGTGAGTTTGCATGTATGTGTGAGCAAGGAAGTTATTTGTTCCAGTCTTCTCACACCACAATTATGAAATTGCACAATTGCCGCAGGGCTGTACACTTCGGTCGGGGGCTACCCCGTCTACCGTGTTGCTGGCCTGCGCAATGGGGCCTCCTATGCTGTCCGGGCAACTGAAGACTGCGCAATGGCCAAGAGTTTGCTGCCCCGAACCAACCGCGAGAAGGCCCTGGGGATCGAGAACACGTTCCCGGCGTGGCCCAACGTCGAGGAGGGCATCAAGGCGAAGACCGAGCTTGACCTGCTCATCGAAGAGTTCAAGAGCAACGGTGGGGAGGAGTACCTGAAGGAGAGTGAGGAGGCCAAGGAGGTGAGTGGGGGAGCAACTACGATGACGAGGATTGGACGACAGAGTGGTTGCATCATTTAACCCACTATCAAAAACGCGCCACAGATGGTCGACCTGGGCGATCTGGACATCGGGCAGCCTCACAAGTCAAGTTGGCGCAACAGGTTGGTGAAGAGGGGCAGGAGGAATTGGAAGCGGCGGAAGGAGGGACTTAAGCCCATCTACAACACGGATAGCGAGAGCGAAGGGGAGAAGGAAGACAAAGAGAAGCATGCTGGCAACCAGAGCGACGAGGAAGGGAGCGTGTCCAGCGACGACAGCTATAGTCGCGCGAACCCCGTCGTCAAGTCAACGACGGAGGGCTTCTACGATGAGTACAAGCGCTCGGAGGTTCTGGTCGACGACCCTGACTGGGCCAAGCGCTACGGCGAAGCGAGCAGCCCCCTAAAGAAAGATGTTCAAGACATTCACGCTACCGATGAGACGGGAAGAATATACAACGACGTCTTGGAAGCGCTCCGGGTGGATTCCGGGAGGGTCCTGCACAGGCCCAGTGAGATCATCGAAGCCATGAGGGACGCCATGAAAATCGCGGCGCCGGGGGAGGACGAAGTGGAGGAAGGGGGGAGGCTAGACGATTTCAATCGCATCGTCCACCCCGCTGGCAAGACCGTAGGCAGGGGCGGCAGCTACGCTCTAGCGGGCGAAGCCGGTTACAGCAACGTCGCGATCTACGGTTTAAGAGCCCTCGCGAGCATCACTCGCGAGGACGCGAGCTGCAGGGAGGAGGCTTTCACTTACAAGGGGCACAGGTGAGGACGACAAGGAGGCGAAGCACGAGTGAGCGACCCGGTAATTGTTGACACGAGCGAACGACCCGGTAATTGTTGACACTCACTCAAATGTTTTCAGGCTCGCGATAAGCTGCATGATGGCGCACCCCACAAACCGGCACGTCGGCCGTTACGGCAGCCTCTTCCTCGCGAACATATGCACGAAGGCCACTCAGAGCACGCTCTGCAAGGCGGGGGCGGCGAAGGTCCTGAACGAGAGGCTCACGGTCAACGCGGAGTGCGGGGAGGTGTGCGGAGCTGCGATTATGGGACTTTATAAACTTTCGGAGGGAGGCATTTACTTCATCTGCGAGAAGATCATCGAGGGGGGAGGAGTTATCAAGAGCGTCAAGGCAGTGAAGAAGCACACTAACAACATCACCGTGGCGAGCTACACCGTCTGGCTGTTCAAGGAGCTTTACAAGGCGGGATTGGCGGAGGACGTGAGGAGGGACGAGGGCCTTTTCGCTGCCGGGTGCGTCGCGTGCAGGTACTACGACAACGAGGACGTGAGGGACGCCGGGATTGAGGTGGAGGCGCTGCTCATGGAAGGCGTCGACGTGGAGACGGAGGCGGGGAGGTTTTATTTGAGGGAGAGGGACACTGGCAGGGCCGTCGGTGGAGGCAGTTGCAATGACAGTTTGGTGATTGATATTTTGGAGAAGTTTCCGCAGCAGGATCGTTTGGAGGTTTTGGGTGAAAAGGAAAAGGTCAAGCAGCCGGGGGGTGGGGGGGATGATGACGATGATGAAGAGGGGGGAGAAGAAGGAGAAGGAGAAGGGAAGGAAGATGGGGCTGAGGCAGAAACGAATATGGAACAAACATAAATTAGCTATCTATTTTGAATGAAATTTCCCTTCTCTCTCTTAAAAACCCAGTTTCCCCCCGCCCCCCTCCCTTCCTCACTTCCTCCCGAACCCTCTCTTCACTTCCCCCCCTTCAACTTCTTCTGAAGCGCACTGTAAACCTTCAACCTAACGCTGTTAATCCTAATAAAACCCTGCGAATCCGCCGGCTGATAATCAAAGTCAGCTCCCCCCCCCTCAATATCCATACTAGCCAAATCCGCCGAGTACAGGCTCTTAGGGCTCTCCCTCCCCGTGACGAAAATGTTCCCCTTATAAAGGTCCATCTCAACACTCCCCTCCACATCCTTCTGCGCGAATTCCAGCGTGTTCCTAACCAAATCCATCTCCGGAGCGAACCAAAAACCGTTGTAACACAGACGTGAGAACTCGAGGGACATGGTCTCGGAGATTCGCTTCACCTCGCGGTCCATGGTTATGCCTTCGAGGTCGAGGTGGGCGGAACGGAGGAGGGTGCCTCCGGGAGTCTCGTAGACTCCGCGGGACTTTATTCCGACGAACCTTGAGGGAGGGAATAGGGGTGAAGGGGGGAGGGAGGAGTTAGAAGAGACCGTCGTTCATTGTCGGGTTGTCGGGTGTTGTGTGCTTAGTGTCGGCTTTCCCCCCCTTATTTCTCACCTGTTCTCGACGATGTCGATCCTTCCGACACCGTTCCTCCCCGCGACTTCGTTAGCGTAAAGGAAGATCTCGAGAGGGTCTGTCTTCGTGACGCCGTCGGATAGAGTCGTCATGGAGACGGGGACGCCTTTGAGGAAAGTTATGCGGACGGACTCGCCGGAATCGGGGGCAGTACGAGGGTTGCACGTCATCTGGATGAGGGGGAGAGAGAAGTGAACCAGTAAGGTTTTATGGTTATGGTTAGGAGGAGGATAAAACGAAAGGTCGTTTCCGCAGATGGTTTCGCCTCACCTTGAACATGCTCTCATCCGGCGTCGTCATGGCGTCCTCCAACATCCCACTCTCATAACTCGTGTGGTACAAGTTCTCATCAATACTATAATTAGCCTTCGGCTTAGCATCAACAGGAATACTATGCTTAGTACAGTAAGCGAGTAGATCCTTCCTCCCTTTAAAACTCTCAATAAACTCCGGATCCCTCCAAGGCGCGATCGTCGTAATATCAGGCGCCAAAGCCTGAGCGCACATCTCGAAGCGGACCTGGTCGTTGCCCTTGCCCGTGGCGCCGTGGGAGACGTACTTGGCGGAGTAGGAGCGGGCGATGCGGATCTGCTCTTTGGCGATGCAGGGACGGGCGATGGAGGTGCCTAGGAGGTAGCGGCCTTCGTAGAGGGCGTTGCATTTTATGGATTCGAAGACGTACTAAAGGAAGGTGGGAGTGAGTGGGAGTGAGTGGGAGTTAGGGTTGTGTTGTGTGTCTCACCTCTTCAACGAACTCCTTCCTCAAATCAGTACAAATACAATCAATAGCACCACAAGCAATTGCCTTAGCCTTGACAGCCTCAAAGTCCTCCCCCTGCTGTCCGACGTTAGCGCAGAAGCACACGACGTCGTAACCCTTCTCGGAGAGCCACTTTAGGATGACTGATGTGTCGAGACCTCCAGAGTAAGCGAGGACGACCTGGTACAGAGGGTTAGAAAGGGTTTTAAGGGTTTTAAAACGATTTTAACAGCAAGCAACCGCTCGCATTATACGATCATGAGTGACACGACGACGAATTAATTGCGTGTGCGTGTATCTTCCGTTAATTGATGTGAAAATTAGGACTCCGTTCGTCCACCGTCCTTGCATGCATTACCGCCAAATAGGATCATTTATGAACATATTGAAGCGCCCCGCACGAACACATCGACTGCCGCAACGATAGCTACATACCCTCTCTTTGGTGGATTCAGTTTTCTGCTTCTTGAGTGCACTCATTGCTATAATTAATAATGATGATGATGATAATGATGATCTTTGATCCCAGGAAAGGGGGAGGAAAGGCGGACACCAAAATACAGGAAAATAAAAATTGGGACCTTCTTCATCTCAAAAAGAATCAAAATCGACATTAATTCATCAAAGTATCGCCCCTCTCCAAAGGGAACCTTATTTTTATATTTTTTTAATCGTAATACGCGATATCTTCAACAATTCCATCCCAACAACATCCCAAAATCTTCAAGTCTTACAGGTGAGAAAGTGCGAGGGCGAGGAGCAAAGCGACGAGCAGGGAACCGATTCCGTTTTTGTTCGACTAACTCCTTCAATCATCACAGCCCCACAACCCCCCCGTACAATGAAGCCCTCCCCCGACCCAACTTTCCCGTCCCCCCTCCCCCCCTCCCTCTCCTCCCTCTTCCCTTCCGTCCTCTCCTCCCTCTCCCCCTTCACTCTAACTCTCCCCCTCGGTCCCCACTCCCGTCCCTTCAAAATCTTCGGCCTCCACATCCCCCCTCCCACCCGCAACGGCTTCACCGTCCTCTGCCTCCACGGTCACGGTAATTGTTCAACGATGTTCACGTGGTGTAGGTTCTGGGATAGTTTATATGAAGAAGGTTATGAGATTATCGCTATTGACTCACCGGGATTCGGGAGAAGCGAAGGGAGAACAGGACAGGCTAACCTCTGGAGGTGTGATGATGGAAAGCTCGTTGTAGAATTGTTGGAGGCTTTCGAGGTTAAGAGGGGGAGGTGTCACGTTATGGGCCAATGTATGGGCGCTGCGATGGGGATGAGGGGTTTTGTGAGGGGGAGTGAATATTTTAGTGGGAGTTTCGTCTTTCATAATGCTACGATTGGACTTTGGGAGAAGGAATTTGAGGAGGGGAAGGGGAGGGTGCTGGCGTGGCATGAGGTGGACGGGGATCATATGAGAGAGGCTGTGGGGTATAAGAATTTTAAGAGGATGGCGAAGGAGGACCCGAAGTATGTTACGTACATTGACAATGAGGAGTATAGAAGAAGCGGAAAAGAGGAGGAGGTTTTGGATCTTGAATCGGTCTCCACCGGAGATGTTAAGATTAGCCGGACAGACAGCGTCTCCTACAAGGATCCTAGGCCTGAAACAATCGAAAGAGTCGTCGATTTTTTCTCTCGACCTCCCATCAATAAGAAGGCGGCTCTCAAATCATCCCCCCTCGAAAAATTAAACGTCACGGCCATAGAAGACTCGAAGGTCGACGCTTCATCGAGGGTGAACGTTTACATAAAGGTCCGCCCTTTTCTGAAACGAGAATCAGACAAGTCATGCATATCAAAAATAACAGATACAGCGATTACCGTCAAAGGCCTCGAGTACAAATTCAGCAAGATCATAACAAACGAGACAGCTGCCGATGATTATTTTTTGGGCGACTCGACTAATTTTTGGGAGCCTGAGGGGGGGGGGACGAAGATCGTTTTCGCGTATGGGCAGACGGGGTCGGGGAAGAGTTCCACTATTAGACAGATTATAAGGAGCTTGGAGACGAAGTTGCAGCAGGAGGATGATGTTTTCCAACCCGAGTCGTTGATGGTGAAGGTGAGAAGGTTCGAAGAGCGTTTTTGTTTCCTCTCCGGCCCCACTACCATCCACCATCCACTGTCACGCCCTTCTTCTCACAACTTCTAACTCGTTAAACGTCAATGTTGATCGCAGTACGTTCAGATATACAACGAGAACCTCTTAGACATGCTCCACGAGAACCGTCCAATAAATCGCCTAGAAGATGCGATCGAGCTGTCCTATGGTGTGAATGAATTGACCAAGGTCGTTGAGCTCACGAATGAAAGACACAGGACCACATCGAGCACAGGCATGGACGACACGAGCTCGAGGTCTCACTCGCTTCTGTACATTAGCGTGCCGGGCGGGTCGACGCTGTGCATTGTTGATTTGGCGGGCAACGAGCGCATTTCGAGGAGCGGGGTCACTGGGCAGCAGCTCACGGAGTCTATTAACATCAATTCGAGCTTATCGCATCTGATACGATCTCTGAACTCGACCATAGACACCAAAAGCAAATTCATCCCAACAAGAGACTCGCTCCTGACCACATTGCTGAGCCCTGTCTTCAAGCTCAAGTGCCAGGTGACGCTGCTAGCGTGCATTTCACCGTGCGAAGACAACGTGAGGGAAACGATCAGCACTCTGAAGTTTGCGGCCGGGGGAACTTACGTCGGTGCCCGGAAGAAGAAGAAGAGGGCCAAAGACGGCTTCAAAAAAATGACGGACGATGAGGTGGGGAGTTTGAGATTGAGTAGGGAGAAAAGTAGAGGTTTATCAGTTCGGGGAAAAACGGTCAATGAGCTAGGGATATTCGTCCGAGGCATGGAGATGGAGGCCGACGAGTTGCCAGAAGTTGAGGGTGAGGGTGAGGATGTGGATGTGGAGGCGGAGGCTCCGGGGGAAACGAACTTGGTCATGCTTCACTACTACGGAAGTTGTGCCGTCGAAATCGGCTCGAGGTGCTGCTGGTCAGACGGCGAGCTTTTGGAACTCTGTGATGGACTGAGGCTGGGGGCAGAGGCAGGAGGCAGGGTCAGAGTTATTGTCCCCGACTTGCCCGGTCACGGAAAAAGTCTCGGAACGATCAGCTCCAAGCCGATGAAAGATAATCTGTCTGACATTTGTAAGACGTTCCTCGAACCCCTCTTGGACCATTTTGGCTGCGATTCCAAGACTGTGATCTACGGCTATGATTTCGGCGCAGGACTGGCAATGAGCGCCACTCAAGGTAAGTGACAGTGAGGAGGAATTGAGACGTAATGACTTTCATGTGACTCACGTCGCTCATCGCAGTCCTCGCAAATCGCTTTAAAGGCTTGATAGTCCACAACGGATCTTACCGCTTGAGCGGGAATGAGACCTTGGCGTTTAGAAAAGGTTTTGTTAGGGAAGTCCTTTGGACAGACAGGTAGGCAATAAAGAACTAGAAAGAAGTCGACGTCGTTTTGGTTGCTGTATCTAAACAACCTATTTTCGCGATCCCCTCGCCGCAGCCTTTGGCACACTAAAGAGAAGGCCCTGATGTTCGGCCGTTTGCTCCTCTCACATTTGAAGGGTTTGAAGAAGGACATGCAGGAGAAGAAAATCAGAAAATTGTCAGAAGAAGAGGTGGTCATGAAGATCGCGGCCGTTGTTGAGAAGGTCGCGAGAATCTCCTGACCTAAGTAAGTAGCCCATGTAACTGTAGTTCTTTAGATTCAGAATAACATACACTGGCTTGCGTTTGAGTGATGGCAGGCACCAGTGAAGAAGGCAAAGTCGGCCGTTGCGTCGTCGTAGAAGTGAATTGCGTAGAGGGGAATGTACAGGATCGTCCACAGGAACATCACGTTCATGTAGTTGCTGTATGACCCCCAAATCGATGCGCCGAGAGTCGACTGGAAGAACGACCCGACTACTAGCATGTAGATCAGCTGCAAGCGACGAGAGTGAGAATAAGTCCCATTTGCTCCGAGTAGCAACGTTTCTCACCTGGCTCACAATGCCTGCATAGCCGTATAAGATTTTGTCGGGCGGATCGGAAGCGTTGAGCATGTCGTCGTCGATGTGGTTCATCATAATAGAGTGAGACTTGTCCAAGTTGTAATACCATCCGTAGCCGGGGACGAGCCTCTGAACAGGCCACACAACATGAGAGGGGATGCCAAGGAAGCGTGCTGCTAAATTGTGGCCATATAGGTGAATAATTCCTGCTAGCTGGTAGAGATAAATATACAACGCCGATAGAATGATCAAATATGGGGTAGGCTTGGTCGTTTGAGCGGATTTCGTCATGGTTGAGGCTGAAGTTTGGTGATGCATTTGACCAGGGAGATGCAAGGAGAAAGCATTCTCTTCTTGCGATAATCTCTTTCAACCACAAAAGAAAGCTGCCTGCAGGAAGCAAATCGCTTCATGGAATCACAATTCAAAGATAAGGTGGTAGTTATTACGGGGGGAGCCGGATACTTTGGATCGTGCGCTGTTAAAAGGTTTCTGGGGTTGGGAGCAAAGGTTTGTGCTATCGATCTCAGCGAGGACGCACTTGCCTCATTGCCAGCGACAAGCGATTGTTTGAAAATTAGTGGAAATGTGGCTGACCTCAGCAGCGTGAATGATGCGGTCGCCAGGATCATGGCCGCCTTTGGCCGGATCGACTTTTTGTGGAATAATGCCGGATACCAGGGCAGCATATGTCCCACGTTGACGTATAGTATTGATGACTTTTCCCGCGTCATGAACATAAACGTCACAGGCATGTTCAGCGTTCTGCAGGCTTGCGCAAAGGTGATGCAGCCTGGCTCTGCGATCGTGAATACCGCCTCTGTCGCAGGCATCAAGTGTACTCCAGCTATGGTAGCATACAGGTAAGTGAGAATGTGCAATTGAGGAGCGAAGCGATGAGCTTAGAAGGCGCGTTCACCTCAACTTCTGCACTGCTGCAATATTTTTACCCGTCGCTTCGCTCCCGCCCTCGCAGCGCATCGAAAGCCGCCGTCATTGCAATGACGAGTTGCACGGCGAAGGACTTGGCGCCTTCGGGCATCAGGGTCAATGCAGTTTCACCCGCTTTGATCGGCCCTGGGATGATGTGGGACAGACAAAACGAGCTCCACGCGGCTTGCGAATCGCTCTACTTTGCCAATGATCCGCAAACCGTTGCTGCCAACAAAATCAACGGCGTTCCGATGAAGCGTTTGGGAAGTGTTGAGGAAGTTGTCGACATGGTAGAGTTCTTGTTCAGTCAGAAGTCAAGCTACGTTACAGGTTCCAACATGGTCGTTGACGGCGGAATGAGTTCTGGGCTCAGATAGTTTAAAGAGGACGCTGCTTTTGTTAAAAACCCAATGTCGCCTACGGGAACACATTCATTTATTATTAATTATACAATCATAGCACTCTAACCTCAACGGTTTCTTCACCTCTCCAAAGCTCCTTTCCGCCCTCCAGGACAAACTCCTGCTCGAATATTCCCTCAACCCTCGCCCAGACATCGCTCTCTTCGCCTTCCGGGTCGGTGGTACACACCTTGTAGATGTTCTTCACGGTGACGTTGATGACAACGTCGCCCTTCACACTCCTTCCCTCGGCCTCCCTCTCTATCGTGCTCTTCCAGAGCTTCCACCGGTCGTCCTGGAACTTGAGGTGAACGTCCTTGTTGATCGCCTTGATCAACAGCACCACCCCAATATCTGAAAGAACAAGCAGAGGAGTGAACGACGGAGCGAAGCGGAGGGTTAGAAAACCCGAGCGAGCGAAGTGAGTACCGAATTAACGTCGATATCTAGATAGATGCTACTGCTTTGCGCTCTTACCTTCCTCAATGACCTCGACGTTGGCGCCCTTCAACTTGACCGCGCCGCCCTTGGATCCGTTCCACTCGAGGACTCCAGCTTCTACTTTAACGAAACATTTCTTCCTTCGCTTCCGTCCCACCTCGAGCTGACATGTACAATGTAGCGAGCGTGAAGTATTTTGGGTTAGATACTGATACTGATACTGATACTGATACTGATACTGCAGGAGCGCAGTTTCGGCTTCGTCCTCGCAGCTTCTCTCACCTCTCCGCTGACACCTCCACCCTCCTGCTCAATCTTCACGTCAATGGCCTCACCGCCATTCTGCACCACCACAACCTCCTCGATGCCCAAAAAATAATTTACAACGTCGTAGCAGTCCCCTCCGCTCCTGGTCCTCCCGCAGCTCTCAAGAACCGCCACCGCAGCATAAGCACAGTCCACGTCGGTCACGTTCCTTCTCGAAAGGCTCCTCACCGTATCGATAAAGTACCCGATGATGTACTCCACCCCATCGACGTCCCCACTCAGCAGCGTTCCATTGACGCAGATCCTGTCCCTCCCGAAATCCTTCCACAGCTGCCTCTCTCCTCCGGTCCCGCTGTTCTTCTGCTCCCCCCCCGTGTTCTTGATCATGCTCACGGGTATTTTTATCTCCACCCCAGAAACGTACGACACGTACGCTGCAAGAAGGTGAGAATTAACTTTGACCAGTGTGTGTGCAATTTATGTAATAGCTGCTCACCTTCCCGGTCGTTCATGCTCTTGATGTCGCGCAGGTAATCGATGCGACCCTCTTCTTCCCTGCAGAACCTGCGACGATCGAAGGGAAAAGCGAAGCAACGAGTTGGAATTGTGTTGTGGTATGGTATGTTTCCTCGCAGCTCTCCTCACCTCTCCAAACCGCTCACGTCGCCGTTCGGGATGCATCTGTGTATCGCCTTGATCCATTCGCTCCTCTTCCTTTCCGTCTCTGTGCTGAAATTCCTCCTGATGCCGCCCTCTACGATGACGAAATGGAACTCCGACGATTTGGAATTTTTCGGGGAAGAAATCGCGTAGCATTCGGTGGTGGGGGTAAGGGCGATGGTCTTTTGGGTGGAGCCGGAGTAGAGGAAGGTGGAGGGGGTTACGCGGCAGAGTTTTAGCTTCTCGCGTTTGAAGTCGTTTATCAGGGTCATTTGGGAGGGAGGAGGGTGTTTTGTTAGGTAGCCGGTGTGCGGGTGGAGGGTCGAAGGGTGAGGATGGAGGTGGAGGAGGGTCGTAAGGGCCTGCGTTAAGGTGGAAGACGGCTTGTTGAGATGGAGGCGAGGATTTTCGACGCTTGGGCCAGCGGTTTCGGTCGTCACCTCAACCTGCAGATTGGTTAGGGTTAATGATAAGAGTAAAAAGAAGCGAGTACTGTTGGCTGAATGAAGCAGTGATAGTGGAGATGGCTGTGTGGCATGCAGCTTCTCACTCACTCACCTTCTCTGATTTTAGAGGAGAATCCTCGTCGCTTATCTCGTCAAAGCTGTAAGAAGAAAAAGGATTTGTGAGACTTACTTGTGACATTTTGGTGGTGGTGGGTTACTTCTCACCTCTTGGTCTTGACGCGTATGAGTGCCTTGTTGTGTCTTTCCATTTCCTTCTCGAAACTTGACCTCAGTGACATCAGCTCGGGGTGGACGAAGGAGCCCTGGGGGAGGGGAGGGAGGAGGATCGTAGTCAAAAGGGTCGGGGAGGACGGGGGGGAGGGGGGAGGAGGAGACTCGGCACGGGGAGGAGTGGAGAGGGAGATGCGACGGACAGGAGGAGACGGGTTCGGGGCGGAGAGGGAATTTCTCATCGAGGGGGGATTAGAGTTGGAGCTGGAGGGGGTCGTGGATGTGAAAGCGCTCTTCGTTCCCGTCGTGAATATGCTGCTCGGCGGATACTTCATGTCCGTGTCGCTCGACCTGTCCTCTTCGACTTCCATCTCATCGTCTCCCAGATTCCCTGCAACGAGCGAGTGAGATGTGGGGAGAGGAGGAGAGGAGGAGAGGACGCGGGTGTTGAAATCTCATAAACAGCCGACGAACGCAGCTAGCCTCACCTTGCGTCGACAGCCTCTTGAACCCCTTCTGGTTGAGAGACTCTGATCTTGGAGCAGTCGTCGATCCCAGTGAGGACGCCGAGGAAATTGAAATGTCATCGTCGTCGTCGTTGTCGAAGTTCTCGGACCGGTCGGAATCAGAGTCGGTGTGGTAGGGCTTGGAGAGCTGGAGGAGCTCCGATTTTACCATTACGGCACGGGCGGAGTTTATGCTTGAGACGACTTTGCCAACTAATGCGTTGGGGTCGTTGTTGTTTGTGGAGTTTAAGCCGTTGGACTTGTTTGATGTGTTGTTATCATTTTTGTTGTCGTTGTCGTTGTCGTTGTCGTTGTCGTTGTCGTTGTTATTTGTCGTTGTCTTTTTCGAGGTTTCGGAAGATTTCAAGTGCTCCCTCTTGAGTTCCTCGATATTGACGTCGCCCAACTTCTTTTCCAAGTCACTAGGCAGGCTGAGAGAGCTTAGCCTAGCGCTGGCCCTTGCGGGGGGGACTCCTCCGACCTTGAATTTGTGATGGAACGCCATTCCGATGTAATTTGAGGAAGCGGAGGAGGTTGACACGTAAGAGGAGGAAGAAGAAGATGTGACCGAGCCATCAGCTGAGCCGTCGGCTGAGTTTTGCGACGACAGTGACGAGGAGCGGGATCGCGGAGATGACGCATTTTGAGGAAGCATGACGGTTCGGTCGATTAAAACCGTTTGGAAGGAGATCCAGGGAATGATCGGAAGGGGCTAGCGGTGCGAAGGAGGTGGAGGTTGGAGATGAAGTTGGGGAGGGGCTAGCGGTGCGATGGAGATGAAGATCAGTTTTTGATAAAATGTTACTAATACAAACGTTCTACGGACAGCTGCGGTAGCTACAGCGAACTTTAATGTAAATAACGATTACACGATCGGGTAATGTAGCGGCTGCGGTCGTACTGGAACTTTTTTTGAACGATTTAATTTCATGAAAAAATGGCTGGAAATGAAAAGCTGCTGTTTTAATCCCAGTAGGCTAAACGTTGATCGTAAAGTTGACGAAACAATAATGTCCAAGTACGAAGAGTGGATAGAGGCTGATCACACATCTAAACCCACGTCAGAGGAGCGAGATGGTGAGAACTGACGAGCACATTGATGAATTGTCGATTGGCAGGTCAGGTGTTGTTTTGAGGGAGGGTTAACAGGTCGTTCTAACCGAGTACCAACGACTTCTACCAACAACTCGTACCAACGACGCAGACACGGATCCGGAAGGAATCAGCAACCTCTTTTTAGACGATGATCCTCTAGACACCTTCGAGTACAGATACAAGACGTTGGAGGTGCCGCAGAGGGAGGTCACGTTGAGTGTAGTGGGCCACAAGCAGGAGAACGGGCAGACGCTGTCTTCCACTGGTTTGACTTTATGGAGGTGAGAGGAAGGTGAATTGGCGAGGTTTAAAGTTGTTGTTGCGTCATTGTTCGTGCTCTGTTCTTACACAAGGAGTAGAGCTGCAGAATATATGAATGAGTACCTCTTGAAGCGGCCATGGCCGTCAACTTCGTCATCATACAATGCACTTGAGCTTGGATCGGGCATCGGTCTTAACGGCCTCCTCCTCTCCTTTCTGAACGTAAACGGTTCGACTACTCTGACCGACGGAGACACTGAGACGCTCAAGAACCTGGAGGAGAATGTCCAGAGGAACAAGGGAGGCTGCGAGGTCAGGCAGCTGAGGTGGGGCGTCGACGAGGTCAAGAAGGAGTGGGACCTGATCATCGCGAGCGATGTCATATACGTTCCGAACGTTGTCCCGCTGCTCTTCGACGTCGTCACCGCCGGACTGAGGGAGGGGGGAGAGTTCGTCCTGGCATATGCTAGGAGGAATGTCAAGTTCGAGCTCGTGTTGGAAGAAGCAGAGAGGAGAGGCATGGCGTGGGAGGCGCAAGAATCAGGAGTGGAAGGGGAGAATGTTTGGGTGTTCTCAATGAAGAGTGAATTGGAGGTGGAGGTAAAGGCTGATGATAATGGGTGAAATGGAATAAATGAAGATTGAGATAAAAAAATAGTTGGAATATTGTTAGGGTTAGGGTTAGGGTTAGGGTTAGGGTTAGGGTTAGGGTTAGGGTTAGGGTTAGGGTTAGGGTT